>JBAFWW010045813.1:0-17841 GCA_036873685.1 Agapornis canus | reverse complement strand
GTCTGCCCCCCCACCCGATGGCAGTGTTGGTACTCACTGTTCCGCCCCCCCCATGTCAGTGATGGTACTCACTGTGCTCTTGTCTGTCACTAGGTATGGATGACAGGGAGGATGAAAAGAGCAGAACAGGCTGTGCAGCATCAGAAGAAGGGCTGAAAGGCCGAGGTAGGCACTGATGGTCTGTTTCCGTGCTGTGCTGTTGTGTGTGTTAACCCTTATGTCAGTCACTGGGCTTGACCCTGATACTGAACACTGTCACTTGCTGATAAGGGAATAGACCGTGTCACACTGGGAGAGGGAACAAAACCCCTTGAAATAGGGGCTCATTGTGTTTAAGCTCTGTGAAGAGTCACTGTTGCAGACCATAGTTAGTGGCATGCTTGTCACTGTTGCCTTCTGTTATCCTAAGGAAAAGAGAAAAGGAAACGAAAGCGCAGTAGAAGCAGATCATCGTCCATTTCATCCACATCAGCTTCTAGCACTACATCTACTTCTTCCTCCTCATCACGCTCATCATCGAGGTCATCTTCCAGCAGCAGAGGTAAGCTACCTCCATGCATACACACCATGTCCACCAGTGCTGATAGCACTCCTGGAAACATTTAAAAGCTTATTTCAAGTGTGGCTAAAGCACCACAAACCAGCAATGTGGAATACCAGTGCTGCATGTTCAGGGGGCTTCCCTCACAACCCTTTCCTATTGCTGTGTGAAAGTACCTCTTTACACACCCCCTGCAATGTTCTTGTGTTACTTCACTTCAGAGTAGAAACTCATTCAGAGATGTGTTCCCTTGTAACTGTGCTATATAGGTTTAAAACTGGGTTTGTTACACTTTCAAAGCATGGATCTTTTTCTGCTTCACCCCTCTGCCTGGACCAGAGTTAGGGTTTTTGCTGTAGTCTTGCTTTGGTCTTAACATTTCCAGCATTTCACTTTGAGGACTCATGTGAGGTTGTGACCAAGGTCAGTGGGAACACACTACAGGATTAAGACTTTCCATACTAAGCTGCTGCTTACTTAGAGAACCCGGGGTAGATGCTATCTGGGAGTAAGTGCAGGATTTTTCTATGGCTCTAACTTGTGACACGTTACTGGCCGTATCAGGACTGCATTGCTTTGATGTTCTGTCTCAGGATACTTGGTATCATTGCAGGTAAAGTGTCCAAATTGCCATTTTTAGTAAAATCTGTCAGGTTAAACACTGAATGTTTTATCCTTTTTACTTTGAGTGGGAAGAACTCCATATGAGCTCCAGTTCTGATGGACAGGCTAACATCAGGTTGGCAGGACCTCATATTTCGATATATGTGTTTAACAAAGCCTTAGTTCTGCTTCTCTTGAAGCAGATTTACATCTGCATGGAAATAGTACTTGTTCTTCTACTTCAGTGGCTTGATTAAGAGCCTGGAAGGAAACCCAGTGTTCTTGAACCCCTTTCTTGATGCTGGCAAACATCTGTAAAAGCCCTCTGGCCAGGTATAGCATCCATCCATTGTCAAGTCCATTGTTAGCAATGGACTTGATTGTTAGCAATGGTGATAGAATTACCATAATTGTTTCTTCTGGTAAGCTTGTGCTGCATTTATCATTAGAAGGCCAGAAGAAGATTTCTTGGGCAGCCTTACCTTAGGCTTTCCTCATTTTTGAGCCTGGCTGTGCTCTGGTGTATTCCTGTAATGTTCTCTTCTGTTTGGAATTTGTTGGAAAGACACTGCAGAGCTGATAGCACGGAGGCAGTCTGTTGGGAGACTAGGAAGCTGTTTCACACTGTCTGTGGGTTTACAGTCCTATAGTCAAAGCTGGTGCTTCAAAATCAACTTCCTCACATACGAGTCGCAGGGTGAGAACTATTAGTGGCTTATAGAACTTGTGAGTTTCTGCTTTACAGAATGTACCAAACCCCTTGAAGTTGGAAGGTGAGCTGAGTAAAGTACAAAATGTTCTTCGTTTGCCTTCAGCAGTGATAATCTTTTCAGTGGTTTGTCAGCCCCAACAGTACTTTTTGTTGCCTCCTTTGAGAGTCAGGGTCCCTCCTATAAGAAAGCAGGTATTTGCAGCCTGTTGAGCACAGTTGCAGAGGAGAAGCATTGTCTCTGTTGATGTAATCGGTGCTACAAGTAGTCACGGAGTAAATCAGGTGTCTTCAGTTTCCATGTTAGACCAGTAAGTGGCAGTAAGTTGATGTCTTGCTTTTCCCAGGGTTAGTTTCAACCAGTGGTAATATATATATATACAGCTGAATCAGAGCATTTCCTCTTCAGGTTTTGCATTTCTGTATGCTGTATCTGTAAAACAAAGCACCTTTTTCAGAATGCTAAACTTACAGGGGTTTCTTCTGTTTCATTTTAGATTCTCCTAAGTCTAAATCAAAGAAAAGCACAACAAAAAGGTAAACGTTGTCAGAGGGAAATAAGTCATTAACAAACAGAAGATAGTTCATTTTTTGATAACCAGTGGCTATGTAAATCCGAGTCATCCTTTTAGGGTTACAGGAGGCAAACTGATAGGTTTGCATATATTTGACTGTGTACTAAGGGAGAAATGATATAAAGGTTCTTTTGCCAATCAGTGCTGGTCCAGCTCGAGTTTAGAGTAGTCTCTGAAGAAAAGAGGAGTGGGGAATCTTAATAACATTACCGAGTTTGTCAGAAGAAATGATTTATAGTCAATGACAGAGTAAGTAGATTCTTGCTGTTGGAATTTTTCATCTTATTAGGGCCTTCTGTTCAGTGCTTTTGTGTGTTTGGGTTAAATTGAAAGAGACACAACATGGGATCAGACTCTCAAGATCCTGGTGCTTGCTAACACTACTGCATTACTTTGTGTGTACTTCAGCTAGCAGCTGTTCAGCAGTGGGAAGGGCAAGCAGCAGTGGCTGTGTTGATTAGCTGGGGTGTTGAGAGCTACTTGTGGATATCCTTTTTTGATTGCCCTTGTAAGTGTGTCCATAAGAGTATATGTCTCATACTTGTAGAAAAGGAAAAAAGATAGCAAAATGAAGAAAAAGAAAGAAAAGAAGAAGAAGAAAGAGAAAACAGGACCTGTCCAGCTTTCCAAGGTATGCTCATATGAGTCTGAAGTCCCATTATGTTTCTCATCTAAACACTTAGTCTGTCCTGACATAAAAGTCTTTATAACACCACCAGTCTTGTCACTGACAGACAGAAACCTTTCTCTATTGTCTGGGACAGTGAGGAAGTATAAAAGAATATTGTCTGTAATTTTGTTTGAGATGTGCAGCATTACAGAATAAAGCAAAGCTTAGGTCTTTTTGATGTGTGATCTCATTGTAGTTCTTTAAAAACAAAAAGAAGAATGAAAACTACAGCATGATAACTGGAAAGAAAATTAAGATGAGAATAAAGAAGACTAAGAAGGATCTAGAGGTAAGAGCTAAAATAATCTATAAATCCCTAAGGGAAAATACTGCTTCTTTTAATAGCTCTCTAATTCGAGTCTTTTGTTGAAGCATAGCTCTTAGCTAGGAGTTGTAAATTGTGTGTAACTCTTAATGTGGCTATGATGCCATCTGAGGAATTCTAGTTTGTTCTTTTGGCAGGTTTTGTTATGAGTGGGCTTGGAATACTGAGGCATGAGTAGATAAACCAAAGGATGCTTGTGCAGGTTCTTAGAATTGCAGTCTGTAATGTTTAGCTGATCTGTGGCTTTCTCTGTTGGTTTAATTTACACTGTTTTTCAGTTTCCTCATCTTTATCCAGTCCTCTGTGGTGGTAATTGCTGCTTTACTGTGTCTTTCTAATGCATGGGAGATGAGCCATCAGTCAGAGAGGAATTAGACAACAGTAGTGTTAGGACTGTGTGCACATGCATTGTCTCAGAGCAGTCAGATGATTTTGCTGAAGTACTCTAGAAAATAGATGCCATGACTATAATGTTGTGCTATTGAGGTGTTTGGACTCAGCGCTTACCTAATGTGCTTGCTTTTTTCATCAGTTTCCACACCTGGGAGTGACCTGCAGTGGGATTCTGGTACTAGTCAGGATGTGTTAGAAGTGTTGTTTCTGCCGAGGTATCCAGTTTGGCAGGTTCTGATTCATAGAATCCCAGACTGGTTTGGGTTGGAAAGGACCTTGAGCTCATCCAGTTCCAACCCCTTGCCATGGCTAGGGACACCTTCCACTAGAGGGGGTTGCTCCAAGCCCCGTCCAACCTGGCCTTGAACACTGCCAGGGATGGGGCATTTTCTACAGCTATCAAAGCAGACCGGAGTATTCCAAGTTAAATTTGATCGAAAAGACATCATCTTCCTTCTGTGGCACTGAAGTTTGTGTTAAATGATGCTGAATGCTTTCCAGCTTTATCCTAGTAACCTGCTTCTTACAGTATTTGATATCAGATATTTGGTGTTGGTCCTTTTTTGTTTGGTGCCCATGGCCATGAACATGCTGAACTGGACAACTTTGATTCTTCACTGTATTTTGAGATTCAATAATTGTTTTGAAAATTGTGCCTAAAACCACTGGAAACAAGTGTTTTGACTGTTTGGGCCATCTGTTCTATACAGAAACATCCTGAATTCGTGTTTCCATTTCTTTTATGCTGCAAGCTGCTGTTTATGCATAGGAAGCAAGTACTTCCCAAAGCACAAGACCTGCTATGTGTACAGTGAATATTGCCACAGACACCAGAGAACTGCATCGGTTCTGCTTGCAAGCTCCCTCCTGAGCAAGCTGTGAGCTACATGATGACAACCCAATGGGACCTCCAGAGGGAGACAGTTAGAAACAGTGACAGTGACAGCTTGTCTCCTGTAGCATCTCTCTTGAGCACTCACTGCTTTGTGCTTCTCCAGGCACACACAGCAAAGTGGTAGCTGCTGCTACCCAGCTCTGTGAATGTGGTAGCGCCTGCTGTGCAGTGTGCTGAGAGGTGGAAGCCCCTTAATAAGCAGGGTTGTGCTGCCTGTGATGTGAAAGCCCTATAGAAAGCAGGGTTGTGCTGCCTGTGATGTGAAAGCCCCACAGCGAGCAGCATTATGGTGCCTTGCTCCACTGGGTACAGGTCTGTTAAACCACTGCCTCTGCTTTTGTACTCTGCAGAGGGACCGGAACCGTGCACAGCTCCTTGAATTCCTGAACTCTGCCTTGTAATGGGAAGAGCAGTGAGCCAGGACTTGTAACTGTACCAAGCCAACCATCTTCATGCCTAGCGAAACACTCAAGGGAAACTCAGGGAAAAGGACATCAGCTTTGACAAGAGCGGACTTTCCTTCTGAGAAGACAATCGGGATGTCCTGTGTTGAATGGGGAAAAGAAGAGTAACTGGTAACTTGCTAATGAAGATCCATGTCCTCCTTTTGAGATCCTAAGGTAATAGCTAGGCTGTGGTGTTTTAGGAGAGCCGAAGAGTGTGGCGTTGATGATAAATGACACACTGATATCTAGTGATGTAATTTCTATCCTAAGTGCATGCAGAACATACTGTTAATTTCAAGTATCTTCATGTTTCTAGTAGTTGAAGCAAAGCAGAGTATTGGTAAATGGCTGAAAGGCGAGGCATTTCTGTATGTTTGTGTTTCCCAGTGGTGCTTTTACTTGTCCTAAAGAGCAAATTGACCTTTGTAAATAGAACATGTTTTTACATCAATGAGTTTTTGACAGTTCATTCATTGGCAGATTATTTCCTTTCAGAATCCAAGCTAGGACCTTTCTCTGGACAGGTTCTTGCTCTCTCACTAGGAAGTGTAACAGTAAAATAGAGCAATGATGATAGCCAAATGCTTTTTACTGTGAAACAGAAGCAGGAAAGGCCTCTGATTTTGTCCTATCTGGATCAGCTGGTCAAAGGCAGCTCGCAATAGTTAGTTTGCCCCCCCCATCTGGAGTTGCATTTCTTAGACTTAAAACCTGTGGAATGACGGCCTTCTTTTCTGATCCCGTGAGCTGTGCATCACATCTCCTCCATCTGAAGTGCAGCAAGACACACATCCACATGTCTTAGCCTAATGGGAGTGACAGTGACCCTCCTGGTATATGCTGGGAGATAAGCCAGGTCTTGATATGCAGCTGCACCCCAGCATGACCTCTGTGTGTGTGTGTGTGTGTGGTAGTTTGCTCAGTGCTTGCTCACTTCCAGGCTCTTGACTTTTGATCACCCAGCAGGCCCCTGTGTACATAACCCTAAGGTGGGAATTCCACTTGAATCCCTCGGGTAGGAAGTGCTCCTTGGGAACCACAATTGCAGAACGCCTGATGAAAGGAGCTGGGGTGGCTGACTTTGACAGGGACATCGGGTGTACAGTGGTCAGTGTGGGAGTGCATTAAAGAGCAACCAATGGAAACCTTTGTGTCTGTCCTGGTGTTTTAAGTACACCTTGAAGATTTGTGCCATTCTCCAAGGGATCACTCTGGGACTGTTCTGGTGTGTGAAACCTGAGGCTGCTGGAATCCTGTCCTCTCCCTGGGTTGGGTTGGGTTGGGTTGGGTTTGGTTCTTTAGGGGTACTTCTGTGCAATTGTGGCAGAGGTACAACTCTTTAGAGACTAAGGCCCTGATCCAGAAAGGCGAGTTTTATCCACATAAACCATGAAAACAAGGTAAGAATTAGACTTCCCTTGACTTGTAACCTGGTGCTGGAAGCTGGTTTGGAAGCACTGTTCTGAAATGTCAGTAGGGGAAAAGACAAAGAAAGAACCAACCCTCTTCCTTTGTTTCATGGGGATTATGCTCTGATTTATGCTGCTTTGCTATCTTCTAGCTGGGAATGCCAAAGCATCTTGCCTGGATAAGCAGCCTTTTATCTCTGGATTTCTCTTTATGAGGTTAATCCCAAATGCACTCTTATAAAACACTAACATCCTTGCCATTCCTTAGGCTGTACTTTGGGTAAAGATCGTATCCTTTCCTGAAAACTGGGGGGGGGACACACAAGGCATTTGAAAGCTGGAAAATAAATAGGAATGGGAAACTCAGAGATTGCACTTGTAAAGGATGGCGTTGGCTGGAAGGTGGTGTTGGCTGGAAGCAATCTGGTTCTTGCTGTATTGTTTGAGCTGAGTTGAGGTGGTAAAAGCTCACTCACTGTTCCATTCTAGTATGGAAAAGGTGAAGGACCTTTAGTAGTACAATGTGGGCTGTTCCTCTTGTAGGGTTTTGGTAGTTGTGAACTCTGGACAGAAGTGAGTCAGACCACTTTTTCTTTAAAGAGGCAAACAGCAAGCTTTGTTCTGTTTTAGGACAGGCCAATCTCTTCTGTTCAGTTTTGACATGTTGGATGGGCTTTGATGCTTTAACATATTTCTATGCATTTACTTCTGAGCTACCATTTCTTATAGAAAGCCAAGCTGCTTAGGCTCTGTGGCAGTGATTAGGTGTCGTTCTCTCCTGCCCCGTCAGTTCCAAGTGCTGTCTGGAACTTCCCAGCAGTTGCTGCCTTTACAACCCTCCTTTTCTTTCCTACCCATCTCCACGTAGATTCTCAGGTTGCTGAAGAGTTCATGTTGCATCCTTCGCTCCCTGTCTTTCCCAAGCACTGAGATCACGTGCATCTTCTTGGGAATGAGTATCTCTGAGGCTGCTGTTTGGAGCTGGCCAACAGATTGCAGTCTCCTATAGTGAGCACAGGCCCATAGAGCCAGAATAATTGTCCCTGCCAGAAAGAAGTCCATTTGGTTCACCTTTGTGCTAAGGCATAGCTTCCTAATACTTCTTCAGACTCCTGCTGTGGCAGCTGAACCAAAGACTGAACCAGACATGAAGGTTGTGACAGTAAGGGGAGAGGTGGAGAGGAACGTGATGCAATACAGATTTGCATGAGGGAGCTTTGAAGAGGTGTGGGATGTCAGCCTGGTATGCAAATGAATGATGGAGAACCTTGCTCTCAGGTCTCTGAATAGTGCCTATTGTGGGGGAAGTTGAAGGCTGGAACAATAGAGTAATAGAAAAGGTTGAGGTAGGGATGGAGGGAGTCTGCTGCTGTCAGAGGCCATGGAGTGAGGCAAAGGGCAGGTGATGAGGAAGGGGCTGCAGAAGCCTTTGTGGCTGGACAAGTTGGGATTCATGCTAAAATGCTGAAGAGTAGAAGTTGTCAGGTGTGAAACCCAGTTTTGTGTGTGTGTGACAGGCTTCCCTGTGTCCCTGCACCATTCTGGGAGTCATACGGAACTCAACTGAACTTCTTTTAACAACAGACATTCCAGAAACAGGAGCCTCTGGAGTGGGAAGGAGGGGAGGGATATGTTCTCTGAGCTGCTGCTCCCATGCCCATCATCCGTGGCACCATCCTTTCCCAAGTGTTCCACCCCATTTGTGTGGCAAGCAGCAGAATTGGGAAGACAAGATCCTATGGGATTTGTGCCAGTTGCTCTTTAAGCCCTTGGTACCACGCTGGTCCTGCCTCCCACTTGTGTGCTGTGGTTAGGCAGGCAGAAATGTAGCATAAAGGACTGTGTGGTTTTCACTGGTCCCATGATAGGGATTGCTTATTTGGACCTCCTGGATCTAGTAAGTGTCATGAGGCAGGAAAGGAACTTTCTCTGCAGTTGATACAAGTGGTACCTGAGAGTTACCAGAAGAGGATGGAGCACAGTTAGAGAAGTTCCTTTTCTTATGCAGGGAAAACAGGCAAACCCCAAACATGAAGGGATGGCTGATGCAAGCCATTGCGTGATTCAGCCAGTTCTCACGGGCAGCTCTTTATTACCCATTTCCTTTACGATTTGCCTGAGCTTGTCTCCTTTGCCTGTGCAGAAATATACAGGAGATAAAGATGGGGAAAGCATAAATGCTTTGGAAGTACTTGCCTCTGCTGACCCTGCAGTGCTGAGCAGGGCCTGTGATTCTGATCCGTGTTCAGGAGCGTTCTGCTCTTGCACATTTGATGGCCATGGATGTTTCAGGCTCCCCAGTCCTCCCCTGCAGCGGGGAGAACCGAGTGAGCTCCTGGCTCAGGTCCGAGGGGCTGAAGTAATAACTTGCGCTGGGTTTGCCCTGCTGAACCTGCGCTGGCCTTGACCACTGGATGGAGCTCTGATCCGCTTTATAGGGCACGGTAAATGCGCGGGTGCTCCCGGTCTGTGCTGTGCCTATTGAGGAACAAGTTTCCAACGTGCTGCTGGCTTAGCTCTCAAGGCTGGGAGCTCCGGTGTCATTTGGGCACTCCATGAAATGGCTGGGTTTAAGTGGTAGTGGGTTCTTCTGAAGGATATGAGGGTCCTCCAGTCTGCAACTTGGCTGTATTTGATGCTATAAGGTGATAAGCTTTCAAAGAGCTGCTGCTTAAAATCATTGGCAATAGTCATTGGCAGCCTTGTAGTTCCCCCTCTGGATAAAATGGATCACCACAGTCACTAGCCAGTGTGGAGATGATGGTTTATTTGGCTGGTGACAGGAGGTATTTTATACCCTGCCTGTTAAATTTAAGCCTTACCTTGTGATTCATGAGGAGTATGAGACACCCTGGGTTTTCTGAGGGAAGGAAGCGTGTTTTGAGCCTTTCCAAGCAATGTGAAGAACATCATTAATATCCAGACCATTGACCACAGAGGCACAACGTTTAAGTTGTGTTCACTTGGCTCTCCACACAGGAGCTGTTCCATGGGTGACAGTAGTGTGAGAGAAAGGGAGCATCAGAGGGGAATCTGTATTTGGTAGAAAGCTTCTCCCTGGTTCCTGGCTAATGGGTGCTGGGAATTCTGCTGGCAGGAGGCATTGCTGTCTGGCCGGACCATCATGGGAATTGAGTTCTTTCTTAACCTCTGGACACTGGCTTTGCACTTTCTTGTTCTGAAATCTATAGTTAGCCTGCAAAGATCTAATTATGTGTGTTTTATGGGGAACATTTATTAATGCTGCCCTGTGAGTTTAAGCCAGGCTTTGTTAATTCCTTGCTCTTGGCTGTGCTGTGGACAGACAATAGTCTCTCCTGCTGGTGCTTGTGTTCCAAAGGCAAGAGGAAGCCTTTAACCTCTAAGTAGTTGAATGCAACAGGAGCAAGTTGCTGAGAGCCAGTAGGACCTGGAAGGCCCAGGGGTTCTTGCCCCATGCCTCCATGGAGCTGCTGAGTTCTTCAGAAGCTGCACCCTGCTCTTCTCCATCTCTTAAGCACCAGCACCAGAATATAGAAAAGCCAATCATACCTGAGGAGTGTTTCTCTGTCACTGCTTCATGCCACATCTGGTTATTTAAAGAAGTCTTCAGAGTAAACTGAAGGGCAATCTGTTGCCTTGGCCAACCTGACAGTGCAGAGAATAGGGTTGGAAAAGGCACTGCACATGGACTGTGACCTGGTAAAGGCCTCCAAGAATACAGCGTTGAGATCACTAACCATGTGTACCAGTAATTATGTTCTGAGAGTAGGTACTCTGATGTGGAAACCACCCATGCTCCTTGCCCCGCTTCTGCAGTACCTGTACTGGGTCAGATGGGATTGCTTTGGTAGATACAAAATGTAACTGTGCCTAAAACATGAAGGTGAGATGCTCTAATCTGGTTATCTAGCCAAGATCCTGAGCCTTCATGAAGTGTACAGTATACCCAGGTAACCCTAAGTCACCACCTAATCCACTGTGCTTCTTGTAGCCCTTTTCCTCATCTTTCTATCACGTTTAGTAAGATCTCATCCTGCTAAGATTTTTCCTTTAGGTTGAGAGCATCTTTGTGTAGCAACTGCACAGGAAACACATGGCAGTCACTGGGAGACGTGGGCCGAGACCCAGCTCTCAGGGCCAGCGCAGGATCTTTCTGATGTGAGCCAGCTTGAAACAAGGCTGGTCTGGGGACAAGACACAGAGGGAACAGGAGGTCCCTTGTATTGACAGCCCACAGCATGGGCAGCAGTATCAGGGAAGGACAGGCGCCAAGGTCATTGGTGTCTCTGGCCTGCACAGGCCCAATAACCCTTCCTTTACTGCAGGGGACAACCGAAAGGCTTTGACTCAGGCACTCCAGTGCTTCTCAGGATGCTTTTTGGCCAGCACTAAAACACAGTGCTCCTTTATCAGGGAGGGGCAGCAGGAATATCACAGTAGCCATCGAGTCAAGGCTTAGCCATCTATGGTTTTCCTCCCAGGACAGGCCTGCAGCAAAGTTTTGGGAAGTAGTATATGCAACAACATAAGAGATATGGTTGTCCACAGCTTCTGGCAAAGAGTGGCTTAAGTCCTGTGCTGTAGGTTGCATCCTGACCACTGTGGTTTGCTAACCCTCTGTACTCAGAGTCCTCTTTTCAGACCTCTCATCTGTCTGACCTGCACAATGTGCTGAGCAATGCAATCCATTGCTCCAGCAATACTTTGTGTGGGGAAACAAAATACTTCCTCTTGTTTAGCATACGCGTGCCTTGCGTGTTTGATGCTTAGCAGGGAGCCACCTGGGGCCATTGCTAATATTAAGGTGTTCTAATACCCAGCATCAGGTACAGAATCAACAGGAGTGACTTGAAAGTCACTTAGAGCTTCTCATTTCATGGTAACAGTGGTTAATGTAAGATGTGCTTGGAAGCATGGTGGTGAAGACCAATGCAAGGTTGTATCTGTGAACAACTTGGCTTCAGAGAATTCCAGACCTTTGCAGTTATTTAATCCTGATTATGTCTCACCTTAAATGTTGGGATCTGTTGGCAGAGGCAGCAAGACAGAAAGTAAGTGGCTGCATCTGTAGCCTGTAGAGAGAGGATGGAGCTTTTTGTGCCTTTACTGTCCTTGCTTTCCTCCTTTGCTACATGCACATTGCACAACAACATGGCAGTGGAACGGTTGTGTTGGGCTAGATGTGGACAGATTCTATTTCAAGTTCTTAATTAAAAACAAGTCTGAAACCATGGTTTCTGTTTCACAGCTGTGCTTTAATTCTCTGAGGTTCCATGATGGAATGTATAAACAGTGCAATCTCAGCAGACAGGTATTGCCCGTGGCACTCCAGTTCCCCAGGGCATCACAGCTCTCTGAATTACATGTGATACGGGTGAGGAACCTCACCTCCTGCACACCTTTGTCACAGCCTCTAGGTCAGGCTTGTCCATAGAAGCCACAGAAGCAGGGCTGCAGTCTCTCTCAGGTGAGTAGTGATTCCTAGGAGCCGTAGCCCCTTGAAGCTGAACACTGGAGCTGAGCTGCCACATACTTGTTAGAATGTGTAGTAAATCTAGGATGGCTTTTATCCTTGGTCTAACAATGTCCTTTGGGTAGTGTAATGCTCCAGCAGTTGGGTTGTTCAGTTCACTTGTTACTGATGTGGTGCTGCTATTTCAGTTCTTATTCTTTTTAAAGACTGAAGATGCTGGACTCGTGCTCGGAGGGGCTCGGAACTGATCACAGAGTCTTATCAGAGCTGTGTAGAAATGGTTTGGGCTTTAGGTTTCTTTTCCTGCACTAGCAAGTGGTGCAGCCCAGAAGGAGCTGAACAGTTATCAGTGAGGACACTACAAGTTTCATGAGGGTTTCTTTCAGATCAGCATTAGTCCAGCTCTGTGGATTGTGAGTCAGCTGCAATGGATCATTTGGGTTAGCTTCATGGGAAAGCAATCTTGTTTTCCTGCTGTGCCTACTCAGTGCCTTGGACCATAGCACAGTAGGTGGGCACTGTCAGGAGTTGCATGCTCCTGTTTGAACTAAAATGCTGATTTAGCCTCACAAAGGCAAGGCAAACAGGAGTTGATAGCTGTTGCTGCCTGCTGTGACCAAAGGATCATCTGTGGTTCAGTCTACAGCCTTTCTAAGAAGGAGCAGCACCACAAGCCCACTGCAGTAGTCATGCATCCTAACCCCAGCCCCAGCTCTGCTTCACACCTCCTGGTGCACATGCAGCACAGGTCATTCAGTCTCCAAGCAGTGAGCTTACAGGCAAACACAGCACTACACCTATATGTTTAAGAGTACTAGATAGCACATAGTGAGCACAGGAACTTCATATTTGGTATCTAAATATCCCTTTATCATCAGGTGTTACTGTGAGCCCAGTGTAACTTGCAGAAGAGAGGTACAGGGAGAGTGATGCTGTTTAAAAGCTTGGCCTACATTTTATTAAGGAAACAGAAATGATAGGTAAGTTGAGGCAGAACAGCTGTGGCAGGCACTGCTGCAGCCTGGCCTCCACATCTATGGCTTTGACCAAAGGTCAGAGTTGTCTCCCTTTGCTGGCTGTTAAAGGACAATGGTACCTGCTAGCTGGAGGTGGTTAATGAAGCACACAGTATGACCACAGGCTGCTGGGACAGTGTGAACACCCTTCAGGTGATTTTCTTGGGCTTTGTACATTGGTGAAGGGAAGTCAGTTACTCCTGATCCTCCTTAAGAATGAGTGAGCACATTACAGACACTGTACTGCAACAAAGAGCTCTCAGGGGGTCAGAATGTCCTGTCTCTCCCAGCAGTCCATTAGATATTGCATCAATACTGAAGGTGTCAAAAGCTGCAGCATGAAACTCATTAACTCATCTCAGCCTTTGGTACCACAACAGTGGCTTGCAAATATATCTACACATATATATGTATGTATATATATGTGTGTGTATATCTATATATATTACTTTTTCCCAAATAAGAGTTCTTCTGCAAATTGTGGCAATCTCTTGCTAGAGATCCCCCATCTTTTAGACAGCTGAGGCTATGCTAAGTATGTCAAGCCTTTGTTTTTACTTCATACACACAACCACATTACTTCACAAGGACACAGAGCTGAAAACCACCAAGCTGACTGTCAGAAGACTTTAAACTCTTCCTCACTGACCCAGAGGTGAAATAACCCATCCCAAACTGGAAGCTGTATTTGGAAGCCCTGAGGTTTTGATTTAAAGAGAGCTTCTGCTTTCTGTCGCCAGGAGGGTTGCTGACAGCAGTGTTTTACCAAGGACTAGAAACTACAGCCTGGTGCTAGTAAGAAATCCTTGTCTTCCATTTCAGATATCCCAGAGGGGAGAGAGGAAGAGCCAGAATCCCACAGTCCTAGAGATCGCTTCAGGGTTTGATCTTGATCTTGGTTCTTATGCTGCTCTCCCCATCTCTGGAGGGAAGTGCACATTTCTAGTACTGGAATTCTCCCCAGAGTTGGCACAGCTTCAGAGGGTTTCATCTTGGCTACAGTACCCACACGCTCCTGCAAAGATCCCCAGGGAACAGAGTTGAAGAGAGCTCCAAGGTCCTCCAGGAGGCTCTACACCCCACTGGAATGATTCTCCAAAAGCCAGTCCTACAGGAAAATCCCTGTCTTCCTTCCCCATCTCCTCCTGGTCACCATGAAGCAGCACAGCCCTTGGCTTCTCTGCAGGACCCAGGACTTTCACTGTGTCCTATTCTCTTTGCTGGTGAGAGCTCTCCCTACACATGCTGAGTTAGGGCCCTAGTAGCTTTTCTTCAGCTGCATTTTCCTGTTTCTGCAGGGTCCCAGCAGAACCACGTTGGCCTACAAGCTACTCTGTTAGCACTAAAGCTTCCCAGGATGGTTGGTGTTGGAAGGGCCCTCTGGAGCTCATCCAGCACAGCCCCTGCCAAGGCAGGGCCACCCAGAGCAGGGCACACAAGAACATGTTCAGGTGGGTTTGGGATGGCTCCAGAGAGGGAGACTCCACAACACCCCCCCTCCCCGAGGCAGCCTGTGCCAGGGCTCTGCCACCCTTATGTAAAGTTCTTCCTCGTGCTGAGGTTACTCTGGCTGTGGTTCAGTTTATGGCCATTGCTCCTCGTCCTGTCGCTGGGCACCACTGGAAAGAGTCTGGCACCATCCTCCTGGCACCTCCTTTGAGATACTGACCTGCATTGATGGGATCCCCTCTTTTCTAGGTTCTTTTGTAGTAGTAGCAACCCACTGGCCAGCAGCCTGTGATACTGAAAAGCTCTCTTCTGAGCACCCGTGAGGGAAGACAGAGAACAAACCTTCATTTACCAGAGCCCTTTGGTCACACACAGCAGTGTGTGACTATTTCAGCTGTACAAAGAGCCTCTGTACATGGATGCTACACTTCAGTACTCTTCTAGGCTTAGCCATAAACATCAATTTCAGCCCATTGCCTTATTACTGGGATGTGGCTTGGAGCACTTACCTCAGCAACACAGAACACTGAGGACCAAGAACAGCATTTGACACAGCGCTGATGTATCCACCTGTATATCTACACAGCAGGTTGTTACCTTTCTATCTACTCTGCAGGTGCGAGGTTCAGGGGGTTCTGCCTGCACAAAAGAGAAAATAGCCAAGAAACCTGAGCATGCATAAACTCTTTGCTGTGGAATAATATTGGTCTTTCATCTCAAAAAGCTTGGGGTCTGTTTCTACTCAGGTTGGATTGCGAGTTGTCAGCAAAAAGCTGATCAAGAGCAGTGCTGAGGTTACCTGTGAAGTTTCCTGTAGCACTGGGGAAGGTTATTAGTTGGAAAAGGAAGTTCAGTTCCAAATTAGATAATAGCTTTAACTGACAGGCCTGATCCTGCAAGCCTCACTCATGTAAGTGGCTGTCTTGCTTTCAGCAAGATTGGTCCAGCCAGCAGCTCTCAGTAGCTTATGCCAAAAGCTTTTCTAGATAAGTACATCCAGGCTGGGGGGGAAAGGGAGAAGGCAGACATCACAAAATAACTCCTTTTCCACCAGAAAGCAGGCATGAACAGAGGAGAGTCAGTGAGCCTTGCCCTTAAGGTTACTGATCAGCTACTGAATTAAAAGCAAGGCTAGCATGTTTGATGATGAATTGTGTCACACACCGCGGGCAGCAGCAGTTACTATGGACACAGCTCCCAAGAGAAGAGACAGGCAGGGAGAAGGAACAAACAGTAGAGCTAGAAAAGAGTTAACTGGGATTGTGAAAGATCTAAAAACCTTATTCAACACAGAGTCAGTAATCCTTGGCATTCCGGAATTCTGGCATGCTCCAAACCCTCCTGGTGGGCTGGGTGCCCCGTTCCACATCCTCAGAGATGGTCTTGATGTCACTGATGAACGGGGAAATCCTGGACCGGGATTTAAATGTTGTTAAGGAGAGGCTGGTTTTGTTCTTTGTGTTCCATTGCCTGGCAAGCTTCTTGGCCTCTTCCTCTTCTTTGATCTTCTCAGCAGCTTCCTGCAGGGCAGAGCGGAAGAGCCGGGATACTTCCTGCACTTCTGGCTCATACTCAGCTATGAGTTGCCGGAATCTGCAAGCACAGTCAAGGCACAGCTTTGATTAAAACCATCAAATGACAGATTGCTGCCAAGTCACTGGGCTAGGCTTGGAGCCTGCACTGCCCTGCAGAATGGGACTCCCTGGAACAGAAGGGAACAACAACAGGGAGGGGCTATGAAGATCTGCTCAAGGTTTCTAAAGTCACAGAGAATGGAAGGAAGCAATGAATCACTGCTTCTCAGAAGCACAAGAAATCATAGGGAGCAGCAAACAAGGCTGGAAGGTGGCAAGTTCAGAACAGAAGGACGTGCTCTTTTCACACAACAGCTATTAAATCAGAGCTCGGTGCTATCAATAGCTTAAGAAACAAAATGATTAAGCAAGTCTGTGGAAAATGGCCCCATTACTACTGATTAAATGTGATTATCCAAATGCAAATCCTTGCACAAGTCAGCCCTGAACTGCTGCTTACCAGAAGCTGGGATACACCAGGGAATGTCACACTAGACTTCCCTTGTTTCCAACTCTCATTCCCAGTAGCCATGACACAAACAAAATCCCTGTAAACCTCTTCTCTGTTATATGCTTGGTTGTCTCCCACTGTTCAGTGAGGTGACATTTCATCTGCCTATGCCTTTCTGCAAGAGAATGGACCAGCTCAGCTTGACTGGCAGCATGATGCTGCATCTAAGTAGACAAGTGTGAATTACTCCAGTGCTTTCTCAGGAAAGAGCTCAAAATGTTTGTTGTTTATTAAGCTAGCTTAATACCAGGGAAGTGAAGGTTTCCCCCTGTTTATTTTGCAGGTGAGGAAGGGGAGGTGCAGAACTCAGTGTTCCTGGAACCACTGAGTGGGTTGCTGGCTGGGCCAAGAGGAGAAAGTACCATTCCTGACACCTTGTTGGGTAATGAGGTCCTTAGCCTGGCGAGTGTGGGATCCACCCCCACTGGTCATATAGATATTGTGGTTGTTCCATAGTATGCATGTATATCAGATGGTGATGTGGCTACTCCTGTAATAATCAGTTCTTAACATAAGAATTGTATCTACAAGTAGACACAGAGTTAAAGTAATACTTTGCTAAAATACAGTTATTTGTACTTAATGGAGGCTAAATGGTCTGTAAGCATTTTGCTATCTTTTCTCCAACAGAACTGAATGAGGATGGAGAACAGTAGGATTGCATTTAAATAAGCCTAAATAATAGAAACTGATAGAACAAGATCTTGCCTATTGGTTTCTTTAAAAGCCTTAGGAACATAACAAGGAGGTTAGTGCATTATGGAACTGCACTGCTTAATGGTGTATCAAAGGGAACCCAAGATAGTAAGGACAAAAGAAAACCAGAGATAAACCAAAAAGCCTCTTTGTACATTTATGCCTTTTGATTCTCCCTGTGGAGGCCTGGTATTGGACATACATCTTAACAGCATGCTGCATCCCAGGTGTTTCAGTGTGCTTCTCTCACAGCACGTGTTGGCAGATAGGTGTACAGCAGTGGGGATACCACTATTGCATGCTGATGGAAATCTGTTGCAGCAGAAGCTGCAGGCCCTTGCAGAGTCAAGCTAGAGGAGTTTGGCACAAATCCCACCAAAGGCACCAAGATGTTCCTTAACCATTTCAGCTGTTGAATTCCTAACCCACCGCTTCCAAAAACAAACCCTACCCTAAATGTGGACCATTAGAGTTCAAACAGCCTCTGAGGCACTGTAGTTCACATTAGCATCATAGAATCATAAGCAGGGACACCCCACACTAAACCATGCCACCCAAGGCTTCATCCAACCTG
>JBAFWW010045812.1:0-35452 GCA_036873685.1 Agapornis canus | reverse complement strand
AGAACTGGACACAATATTCCAGATGCGGCCTCACCAAGGCAGAGTAGAGGGGGAGAAGAACCTCTCTTGACCTACTAACCACAGCCTTTCTAAAGCACCCCAGGATGCCATTGGCCTTCTTGGCCATAAGGGCACATTGCTGGCTCATGGTCATCCTCCCATCCACCAGGCCCCCCAGGTCCCTTTCCAGCAGGTCATCCCCCAACCTGTACTGGTACATGGGGTTGTTCTTCCCCCTCTTGCCCCCTCTCCCCTAACAGGTTTCACCAGCAGTAAATTTAGCTGGTGCTCAATTTAATATTGTCTCTCTTCTAACAGATCCTTTCCTTTTCATGTTTTAAGGATCGTGAAAGGAGCACAGTGATGACTGTTAACAGAAGTTCTAGAAGTTCAGAAGTTCTAGAGCTTCACATTTACCACAGCAATGTGTTCTCTATTAATTTCAGGTTCAAAGAGGCCCATTCTAAAATGCACTATTTAGAAATCGTAGCACTCAAAAAAGATAGAAGGGACAGGAAATCTGCATTATTCTTTCCTTCTATTAATATCCTTCAGTCCTGACCTTTGAAGTTAAGCTTGGGCCCTGCTCTGGCTCTGGCAGATGAGAGAAGAATGTTGCTAACATCTCAACTCAATTTATAGCCCTTGAATTATTGTATGTACATCACGTGCTCAGATTGGTGATGTATACTGTGAAAAACAATACTGCTAATCAAGGTCTGTATCATAATACATATGTTCAGGAAGCAAACTGAGACTGCGTAGGTAATCATAAATTTAGGATTCTACATCTTTTGAGTGCCTTAATTATGTGACCTACAAAATAAACCATGGATTTTTATTTCTCAAATGAAAAGGACAAGTATATTTCTCCAACAGACAGATTTGCATGAAAGTGTTATAATCCAACAGAGATTATAACAGAGAGCAGAGCTTTAAATAATGGACAGAAGCCTTTTATCCCATGCATTAGATACAGGAGGTTAGGACGTGGGGCCAGGGTGAGGCTATTTGAGGCTTAGTTTTCTACATTATCTCTTCTAGAGGGCTCATTCAGATGTTATCCCTGATCAGCACGGGGTGGAGTAGGTTGCTTGATGCACATAAGAGACCTGTGGATTGCTTATTTCTTCCTTTTTTCCCTTAAAGCAATGATGCAGATCCACCCTTAGAGCTGGACTTATTATCCTCATCACTAATTATTATGTTTAATTTTTGCAGAAACATCAGTGACAACACAAAGAATGGGCGAGACAGCTTAAATCTGGGGATCATCCAATAGTGCTGGAGTCTATCAGCTTGTTAGGCCATAATTAACATTTAAAATGGTAGTCTGCAAAACAAAACAAACCTCCTTGAACTGTTTTAGTCATAACTGTCTTCAAAACCAGCTGTCGGGCTTCGTTCTTCCAACACTGCATTTGCCAACATGGCCATAGTTAAAACAGTTGCTGCTTGATTTCCCATAGAGTTTGGGTGTGGATTGTTTTTTCTCTCTTCCCCCAACCGAGACCAGCTGGCCAAAACTGTGTCATGAAAGAACTCCTCTGTGAAGCTCTCAACTCAGTTACAACATGTTTTACACCAGCGCGAATACTGGAGGCTATGCTCCTCTCTGAAAACTGTTTCATACATATTTACAAGTACCAGCACAGATGAGGCCTTAGGCTCCCCATTATCTGCATGGTAGCTACATACTTATCAACTAGCAAAGTCTCTGAAGATTGAAGGGTATAATTTCAGTAAGGGAATAAATAAAAGTATCATTTAAAGTAAGAGTCAACTATATTGTTTTCATACTCAGGATCCAACTAATTTAGCTTAAACAAGTTCCCCTGTATCAGGTGGAACCCAGCAGTAACTGTTTTGCATTTCACTTTGCTTTTAATAAAAGACAAGCACACACACCCCCCCCACCCCTCCACACCCCCAAGAGCATTCACATTACCTCACCTTTGCTGCAGATGAAAGCAAGCACACACAGACTCTTACCAGAGTTCTGACTTGCCGTAACTTGTTGGCCTGCAGCAGCAAGCAGGGCTCTAAGCCACAGCTATACTAATGCAAAACAACATCGCTATGTTTATAGTCTTGAAAAGAAAAAACTGCAGATCGAGTGAAGCCATATGAAATTCCTCCTGCAGTTATTATAATGAAATGATTGCGAGAAGCTGTAGCCTTTGCAAACTCTGAGGATTCCACAACGTCAGAGAAAGTACTACAGTGTGTAGAGATTTTAGTTCTGGAAGAGGATATTTACATATTTTGCCAACTAATTTAGGGTGTTATTAGTTTATAAGATGTCAAAGACAGAAAATGCTTTTATGTTTCTCATCCAGCATACAGAGAACATATGGGCACTTCGTGTATAATACTACAGACACTGTCTAACAATTAATATAACAAGTTGTCTTTCTTGTATCACACTTCAGTATCCGATAACAACCAAAGTATTTTTCCTTAAAAGAAATGTAGCTTTCATGCGAGTGGCTTTTCTAAACCAGAATTGAATATCCACTAGGTCCACACACAAGCAGCTCCCAATCCTTAATTACTAACAACAATTCAAAGGAAAGAATGTATTAAAAAACTGCTTCTAAGAAATGACTACACCCTAATGATTGTTTCTTTGAAAAGATTCTATCTCACCAGGCTGTTCTCCTTCCACGCTTCTGGGAATTTTGGTCTTTGCTTCTCTCTAGACACCAAGACTTGCATATCTTCAAAAGTGGGATGGTTTCCGACTTCTGTCTGGAAAGCCATCTGGTACTCTGGCACAGACTCCCCTGTTAGCAAAAGAAAGGGAGGAAAAAAAAAATCACTGATAAAAGGCAGAGCAAGGGCTTTCAGGTGATGAAACCCAGTATCAAAGTTGTTGTCTATTGAGATGTTCTCCACTTTCCCTCAAAGTCTAACTTCAAAAAACCCCAGCTGATTTAACTGCAAGAATTAAGCATTTGTTCAGCAATGTCTCTAAGGATAGGATCTTTAAACTTTGCTGGTTGAGTGGCACATTCAGAATGTCTCAGAGCCTGAGGATGACACCTGATTTCTGTGCAGTGTCACTACTGACTGTATTAATGTACTTCATTTCAGAGGAAGCCCAGTGAGATTAAAGATCTGTGCACACAAACTGCAGCTGTTTTACTACAGAGAGAATGCTGCATGTCAGACTAGTTCTATATACTCTATCTGGGGAAGAAGGTCGTGGCTTGTGATACAATCTTGTGTTAGATTTCAAAAGACTACTTCCTCTTCTTTTATGTTACAGGTATGCAGGATTTCCGTGAGTTTTCAATGTCACTAGCATAAATAAAAGTATGACTGACTAAAGGCTACATTAAATCACAGTACTTCCCCATCTATTCTTTCATGAGGGAAGTCTGAAAGACACTTCAGGCCTTTTATCAGTTTCAAGAACTGGAAGTACTGCCCTTGCCATAAGCCCAACTTTCAGTGTTTGTAAACGTTTGATAATAATGTTCAAATTATACTTACCACGAGCCCTGCAAACTGCTTAAAGGTCTTTTGAGCATGAACCATGCTCCACACTCAATTACACTGTATCGACAACAATCATCTTGAACACTAGATGGCACTGACTTAATGGCAAAAACAACCGAGAGCATTATTCCCCTTCTCTTTAGAGAGCCATGGCTAGGGAGTAGCTTTGGTTGCTAGTACCACTTCCTAGGATTGTGCAGTTTTCCAGTTCATTTAGTTACCTGGGAAGAGGTCTGTACATCTCATAAATATCTCCCAGTAGATAAGGCCTAGCGCATACATATCCACTTGTTTCAATGCAGATTCACAATCCCTCAAGTTCACTGCTCCTTCAAGAACTTCCGGAGCCATATAGCGGATTGTACCCACCTGGGAAAACAGAAAATCAAAGCTGTGAATCAGGAAGCAACTTCCAAGTTCAATTTATTGTTGGAATTTATATTTTTTAAATATCCTACTTTTTGGGGTTTTTTTCTACACACAAAGAAAATGCAGTTCTGTTCTAATCAATGTCCCCAGTTTCTAGCCGCTTATCAGGAGCCTTGTCATAATAAGTCCCTTCTCCTACTCTATCACTTTTTTGCATGTATGAAAATAATTCTGTTCCTTACTCAGTGTTCTCTTCAGTAATATGATATAACAGAAATGTTTCTTTTCCCTGAAATTACTCTGTTAACACCAGGGTATGCTTCATAATGGAAGAGGATGCTGTTGAACAAGAAACTTATTCTCTTTATCCCTGGACTGTCAGCAAGGCTCCCCCCTATATCTTCCATGGTCAAAGGCTATTAAAAGCCTTGCAGTACACCTATTCATTTCCACTTGACATACGTTAGATTAGAGCAATCACTCATCAGTACTAGTAGGACAGTATTTTGTCACAGGACTATTCCATATCCCTGCATTTCAAACACTGGTTTCTCTGTTTGTTTAGTAAGGGGAGATCTACAGAGAGGACCTGTGCATTAGGTAGTGTTCATGTTGCACCTGCTTTCTAAGGGAAGGTGATTAGCGCTGCAAAACACATTCTTTGAATGAAATGTGTTTTCTGTAAAAGCACAAACCCAACAAATATGCCAAACCATTACCTGTTTAAAACAGTCTCACTGTATTTCCGTAGCCTCTATTCAGGTGTCAGTGTATTCATGCTTATACAAAAAAGAAAACTAAAAAACCCCCACTCTGTGAATCATCACATCACAAAAGCCTAAGAAATCAGTTTCTTCTTTCTGCCCAGAATCCATTCTAACCCACTCCTAGCAGATGTTTCCCCAATCTGTTCCTTAAATTCATAAAAGGATGCAAATTCTATACAGCCTACCTCAGCAGTCCATTCCAGACCTTGGCTGCCTTCTATAGATTAGAAAGATTTCTTCAGAACTAACCTAATTTTTTCCTTCAACAACACAATGCCATTATGTCTTGTCCTATCCACACTGAATGCAAACAGTTTATTCCTTTCTCATAGCAGCCATTTACATATTTGAAGACCTGTCTCTTGTCTTTACTTCCCTAAATAACCCTCATTCTTTCCTCTTTTCCCAGAAGCTACTCTTTCAAGTATTCCCTGTTACATTGTCTCTGTTCTTGCTCAGTTGGTCCATATCTTTCTACACGCACTTACTCTCCGAGGTCCAGAAAACTGCAGATGACACACAGAGAAATGGCTGCAGGATGTAAAAAGCAGTATATATGCCACCATCTCAGAAACATTAGCACCAAACCCACCAAAGAATGTTTGGTCTTCAGTTAACACTTGCAGTACAAGACTGAAGGGACCTGTACCACATCATTGCAAACAATATGGCAACCAAACCTACCTTGCATCTTTCTGCATCTCACACAGAAAGCTTCAGCCTCCAGGGCTGACTGACAGTCTATCACCTTTCAAAATGCTAGGTTTGGTTTTGAGTGTTCTGAGAATAAAACCAGATTCTCTCTATCAAGGTTTTAGCCACTTTTCACCCCTATTGCAACTATTTCTCCTTGCTGGAATTGTACCACCTTAACATTCACCTTGTAACAATAAAACCAACTATTTCTCAATGTTACTGTAATTTGTCCTTCTTTATCCTCATTTGTACTTACCTCACTAATGGCTGCATTATCTTCCTCACCTGGGCGTACCAGTCTGTTTCCAGTCAGCTTCATGGAGAGCCCAAAATCACTAATTACACATGTTCCATCATTCTTTACCAGGACATTACGGCTGTTCAAGTCACGATGGGATATTGCAGGCTTGTAATGGTCTATGTGGACATATGGAAGTGCTTGTTACTATTTGAGCAGTTCTACTGTTTGACAAAATGAGAACGCCTCAATGTGTCTACTCAGCTATTATAAATAGAAAATCAACTTATCTTTTAGAAAGCTAACATTTTTGCTTCTTTATAATGAACTCCACAGCATGCTAGCTATAGAAAACTGACTGGCATTCAGGGTTTCACTGTAGCTATACAATATATTAGGCTAATGCTATATACAGTTCTAGTGTTTGCCAAGAAACTTCTTTCCAAGGGATATTTCAGCATGATTCTGGCAGGGGAGACTTCGTGTACTTGAATATAGATCTGCTGCCACAGCCCTAAGAGCCATTCCAAATGCTCTCTCTCATATCCACGCTCCTGTGTCAAATACAGCTCCAACTATTTACATTACGATTGGAATTGGCACCTATTCAGAAGATACTTAGACAATATTATTCCAGAGGCTGAACACGTTCATCTTGCAAGGGATCTGATCTTTTCCAAAGAATAATCTCAGTTTTTCCTAGTTTATATGCAACTTATTTTGTTGGTAAAGCAGCCAGCAGTATAGAACCTGTTTTACTGTGGAATTTATTCTACTCCATGAGTTCCCTCCTAGCATTGACAGACAAGCCTACGGCTGTGTCTTCTTTAAGATGGAAGATTTACACATTTTCTGGCTGCTAATGGACACACCTGTCTGCTCATTTTAAAATGATGAAGCTAAGACGATAGCTCCAGTTTCAGTGGCACCTGGGAATACTGATTTGGGTGTTCTCAGCACTGCACACTTCACAGCGTCTTCAGTTGTCATTCTTTGCTAGAGTTGATGCTTAACATTTGAGATATATAGTTTGGGGTTTTAATCCAAACATTAGCACCTTCATGTAGAATTAATGACATCATCTTTTTATTTACTGCCAAGAAGCTAATGCTTAGGTGCCAGGCCATATTCCACAGCCTGATACATCACAGATCTTAGTGTATCTGCTTTATAATCATGATACTTCAGCTGCTGAAATGCTGGCTGAAGCAAGCAAGCAGAGAAATCAAGGTATAAATCAATATGCTGTCACATCCAGTGCTCTACTAGAACAGTAGAAGTCCAGCAGTATTGTTTGCGCACAGAAAAGACTAGGCCCACACCCTTAGACAAAAATCAAGACGTGATAAACTACAGTGGAATTAGAAGATTTAATTATTTCTCTTTGTGTATATATATATAGCTCATACACAAACTAAAAACTGCTTTGGTGATATGCGTCTGAACTGCAAACACAAACAGAACACCCCGTCTGTTTGCTCTCTGCTAGACAGACATCCAGTGCTTCAGGTCTTCAGTAATCTGTTGCCATGATACGGCAGCACTGCACAACTCTGCCTCCTCCTCTTGCCTTTCTCTAAGGCTCTGCTAGCTCTTACTCCATGTTTTCATACAAGCATCACAGACAGAGCCCATAACATGGGATTGTTCAGAAGGAAAGATCAGAAGTTCTAAGTAATCTCTATTTGCATTCATCATCCCCTACTCATCACACTGTATCAGAGAAAAAAGAAATGCAGGCATCTGCATGATAGAAAAAAAAGAGTATCTTGAACATCTTGGCACCCTTCCTGGCCTTACCTCCTCGAGGTAGCTCCGTGTGCAGGTACGCCAAGCCTCTAGTTATAGAGTGTGCCAGACGACAAGAGCTCACCCAGTCGCTTGTGTGGAGACTCAAATATTTGCACAAAGAACCCTAAAAATAGAACAAAACAAAGGATTAGAAACATTGTCCAGTTGAATAACTCGAAATCTGAGAATCAGTTTTATCCATTGCTCCAGCAAGGTGTAATCCTGCAACTGCTTCTGTGTTTAACCACATGTTCTAAAACACGAGACACGACCAAAGTTTTGTTAATTGCTAGTGCTACCATTTGGTTTATCTAAAGTTGAACAGAAAATTTATCATAAATAACAGGAATTGCCTTTTGGAATAGCAATATTAATTACAAACCCAAAGCAAACCATGCACTCGATCTGTTGTTCTGGAAAACTTCTCCTGAACAAGAGAAGTAGTGACCTGCAGACGTAACAGCCTGAAGTACTATGTAGTGGCCTTTAAGCCAATAGCACTTACAGAATGCTCAACATCTCTCACTGGCATCTTCCCTGCTATAAACTATTTCTGCATCAAAAAACCCTAACAATTCACAGGCATTTCAGAATAGGAGACACTGAAGGACAGGAAAAGAATGTCATGTTCCCCTTTCCTTGAAAAAGAAGTTAAATGTGGAAAATGGGGGATTTTTTAGTAATTTGTGGTGGAATCTCTAAGAAAACCAGAAGGATGAGTGTCAATGATGGTATTCTAGAAGCAGAGACTGCTATCTGAAACAAGTGCCAGATCCTGTCACCTATAATGCCTTTGAGCAGTTTTCATGCACCTAGTCCCCAGTGACAATATACTCAGTTTAAACAAACTAAATCCCCACGCATGAAGAACAAGCCATCCAGCTGACTCTGCATACATAGTACAATATGTAACTACAAACTACCCTGGTTTTGCCTGTTTAAATCTGTAAGCTTAAAGATGCACCAATGTGTAACATTACCATAGCTACAACTAAACTCACTTTATTAAAGAATTAGCTATGTAACATTTGGTTTAGAAATGTAAAGTCTGGTATGTGCCACTTGGAGCTGACATTCAGGTGTGTAACACATGCACACCTCAGATGGAGGCACACCAATACCAGAATTTAAAGTGATCAACACATTAGACGTTTTAATCGAATGCTGAAACTAAAACCAAGTTTGCAACACTCCTTAATGGAATTATCAAAGTTAGAGCTTTGCAGACTTAGCTTGCGTAGAACAAGGAACGCACAAACAGGTACCCTCCTTGGTGAAAACACAGCACAAATGTCACTCACACAGCTTTACACGGGCGTATTTTTTGCTGTTTAAAATGTTGTTACATGAATCGCAAAGAGGTTTTGGTAATTAAAAAAACCCCTGAGAATCTACACAGAAATAAGGAATTTTACTTTTTTTTAGCTTTATTTTTTAAAGCTTTTTAAGAAATATAAACACTTATTAGCCTCTCACTGCCAGCAACTTGGATGCAGTAACAGATTTTCTTGGCTTAGTGGGCTGAGATTCTAGCCCATTCTGAGAGGCCACAGAACTGTTGTCACGGTGTGACTGGGAATCACTCACTGCATGATGACCTCAAACCAACTTCAAGAGCTTTCTGCTGCCGAGCTCGTTAGCCACCAGGTATTTTTAAGCTAGCTGGGGGCTGTGATTTTATGCTTTAGGTGAAGTTCAATATGACAATCAGGAAAAGCTGTATTCGAGATTTAGAGAGATACATATCTGCAATTAAGATTATTCTTGTCAGTCATGAGTTACATGTTAAATTGGGGACATGTGTTCTGATTATAACTTTTGATACAACTGATGGTTTTAACAGTCATAAGATTCCATGTGTTTTACAACAATTTTTCTGCTGTTCTAAAAAGACATGAATGTCTGACTACTGGGGAGACAATTCTGTGGCCATCACATATTTCCTGCTATGTTATCCCTTGCAACTTACTCTCTGCTTATTCACCTGCCACACCTCAGGGTACTACCAGAACAGCATGTTGGCTGATAAATACATGAATCTTTCCTTTTATTACTTGCTCACTGACTTTTTTTGGTCTCAAGATATGTTTGGGTAATAACACAATTTGGGTCAAACCTATCTGTTTTGCTTTCACCAAGACAACACCACAAGCAATTTTCCATGTGAAAATGTTCAGGCTTGTGTGTTCCCATGTGTAAGAGGGAAAGTATTTCAAGAGAGACTGATGTTTTGGATGGGGAGTATTTCACCTGTACATCTTGTACAGGTTATTCCTTCTTGAAACAAATTTATGGCTCCAGTTTGAACAGTGCAATTCCTTTTTAGCAGTGCTGCCACAGCAGGCTTCCTTCTGTGCTGTTAGTGCCACATACAACAGAACATCTGCTCCCTGAATTAAGGATCACACTGTGCATTAATTACACCTGCTGCAAACTTTTTCCAGTGACTTCCAAGCCACTAGTGGATTGCTTCTAGACCAATCTTGCTGTTCTTGATACCACATTGAGAAAGAATCTGATAATAGGATGTCAGAAGCCTCATCTGTGCATGTAATCAGATCATTAACATTTCCTGTTTATATAAGCAACAAGACACAATTTGCTATCAAATTACATTTCAGCTGAAACCCCTTTCATTCAAGAAAACAGCAAAACCAGATCACCTGGTAAAACAGTCATGCTATGCCCTCCCAGGAGCAGAACACACACTCGATTTCACTTAACTCAGTTAGTTGACAATAAGCCTATTCTGCCAGAGCAGGCCAGTACTGGTCTGCTTTTGCAAAACTGAGCTGCTTCTATGGTCATTTCCAGTTTCTGCAATCTCTCTGCAGATGCCCATCTCTTACAAGCTGCCACGATCCAAGTGTGTTCTCAATTAGAAGTTTCAGTTGAGGTACTCTTCATATATTTGTAAAGTGCTATGTTGCCTTAAATTTGCATACATATTTAGATATGTATATACACTTACGCATTTAACTTTCAACACAAGCACATACTTAGAGCCTAAGACTGGCTGGTATTACTGCCATTTATTACTCTTCTGCTACTTTTTGCTACTTGAATAAGTAGGTTTTGTCCTACCGTCCTCATAACAAATCAGGCTTCAGCCCCCACCTTTACACACTGGAGGAAATAAGAGTTCCCTTACTTGAGACCAAAATCCTGCAACTGAACAGTTAAAGTTCTTCCCATATACAAGACAAATTATTTGCTTTTTCATACACATAGCACCCATGTACATTACATTTTATGATTTTTCATGAAAGCAATTCGCATTTATGCTAGACTTTTTTAAAGCATTTTTGTTTCTATTTGTGCACACACACACACACACACACACAGAGTGTTAAGAACTGAATTTGCTGGAGGTGAGCATTCAATTCAGTTAGCTAAGGAGACTTGAAGATATGGTTCATGAAGATATGGTTATGGAAAGTAAGGCTGCCTTCTTAAGATGTGTCCTACATCATCAATATATGATATAGCTAAATAAATATGGTATGCCACAGAAAGCTTTAAAGAATATAAAGGATATAAAGCAAAGATCTACAGTACCATAAGCTAGTTTGACAACAATCTAATGTGTTTCATTGTAAAAAACCCACACCATTCACACAGTAGATACTGAGATCATAACTTCTATAACAGAGATTTAATGCCTTAATATTAAAAAGCTTTAAATTAAATAATGTTTAAGTAAAAATAACTCTTCAGATTCCATACCTGAATATTGCACAGTTGACTGAAGAAACCTGCACTATAACCCAGAGCACACACTAAATCTAAGATCTGGTAAGACTACATTTGGTTGAACTAACTGGAAAATCTTGAAGGGTATTTCAATAAACCACACTAAGGTTCATTAAACTTGTAATTTGTATGGATTATTTTTACATTACTGTGCAAGAAGCAGCAATGAAAAGCACTGGCAAATACTGAAGTACATCCTTTTTATATGGCTATTCTTAGGAATCTAAACCAATCCAATTGATTTCTTTGAAGCACTTACATTGGGGTAATATTCCATCACCAATAAATATTCCATGCGGCCGTCTGCAGTGAATCTCTCATCCCCCACAATGAAGCGGGCAATGTTGTCATGTTCCATCAGTGGAATCCTGTAAATGTTCCTCTCATTGACAAAGTTCTGACGATTGGCAAAAGAAAAGACTTTGACAGCAACTGGACGTTCATCTAGGGAACCTTTGTACACCGCTCCATACCGGCCCCGGCCAATCAGCTGCAAACAGATGTAAATAAGTAGTTCATTAAACAACAGATGAAGACAAACCCCAAGTGTTCACTCTAAGAAGACTGTACACCATCTTTAATACTGACATACACTAGAAACAACAGTGAGCATAGTGAATGTTTTGTACTGAAAACTAGAATGGGATTACTGTCATAAAAGCTATTTTGGAAGTGAAAACATCAGCATAGGTCAACTTAGGTCTTACTAAATAGATCTATAGTCTGAATACCCAGTGAATAAATCATACATAAGTTATTCAACAGTTTCATAAACAGAATCAATAAAATCCATGTGTTTTGTGCTGCTAATTCTCTTCTTAAACTTTTGCTTACTTATACAGCTTTTACATGATCAATTTTAATTAACTGCAGAAATCACAGACATTATGCTGAACATTTTATGTTTAGGATAGTTAGGGTTAGGATAGGTTAGTAATAAAAGCATAAGCATTTGAAATGAAAACAGATACCAAAATAGGTAAAGAGTTCTTAAAAGAAAGGAATAATTAATTTTTCACTACCTGTGAATCCTTATTCTAGCCCCCACTATGTTAGACAGACTTCAGAGAATGGCCTTTCCTGTCTCCATAGCAACTGAAAAAAGATGCAATCTCTTCTCTAAACCAAAACGTAGGACCACCTTCAGAAGAATCCTAGTTTCTAAAGCTCCAGAAATTCTAACTATGTAAGAATTTAAGCACCTATTTTAGTCAAATAATATTCAGGAAGACCTAGATATGAATCTGTAGGGATTTCATGGACCAGTATCTTTTTATTTTCTTAAATACTTACAAATGGAGAACAAATGGAAATCAGAAGGGATTATGGAATTAATGTTTCTAAGGATGATAGAATTGTCCAATGGGAAAGTTTTCAACAGGAAAGCATCCTTTACCAGACAGACTTTCCATTTCTCAATCCTTCCATGTCAGTGGATTGCAAAGCAGCAGCAAGCCACTTCAAGGTACAAACCCAGAATGTATTCTACCCACAGAGAGGTAACAAGGCAAGCACAGGTTAGGACAATTTGTTCTGCAACACCCTATGACTGGGGGTGAGGAATCAGCTCCTTTGGATTTAAGAGGACAGGAGATCTCATAGCAGATCTTTCCACCAATAAAGTCACCGCTTTTTCCAAGACTGCATACCAGCCATGAGTGATTTCACCTGGGGCTTTGCACACATTTACAACAGGCATTGTTATACTCTTGTGAACTCTGCCTCAAGTACTTTTTTGATGGCCCAAGGCACCCAGGCTTCTTTGCTGATTAGTCTGCTGCCACCATTAGCCCAGACCACACTGCATGCTTGCAGTCTGCATCTCCAGGTGTGATTTCTAATGGGCAAAGGAAAGTACCAAACTCTGAATCTCTCTCAGTCATTTTACTGATTAATTTTCTGGTTAAAAGCTTTTAAACATTCTGTAAGTTCTATCAAGCATACCAACTGAGAGCATAACATTTTGCTGTTGTACAATGATACATCTCATACCAAGCTGAGTAGAAAGTTCTAGTTGGCCTCTAGTTGCCATGGAGATAGAGAGTACCCTACTGCGAAGAATGACTACACATAAATGCACCACTACTGCAATATACTGCCTACCTGCAGTAAATTCTGTATTCCAGTAGTGTTACTAAAGCATTTCTAATGACTGTGGTAGGATACTGTACTTAAAGCCATCTGTGTCACACAAAAAGATTGATCTTTTGATGCAATGCTGAAATACAGCACATTCCAATTTCCTCTGTTACCTCCCAGTGTTCAGTATTTTCTTCTCAAGGTAGAACATGTAGCCAACACCAACAAAATTACCAGCAAAAGCATGCAAAATGTAACTGTGGTAACCTTTCTTTTCCTTTTGTCTTCTAATTTCATCTTTCAAATGTGATTTAGAAGAAAACATTATAGGAGCACTGACGCATTTATTTCCGTAACGGTACCTGGGAAGCAGTATGACCAACAGTGTTACATTGAACAAAAATGATTAAGCAACAGGATTGAACACTTACCTCCAACAACTTTAGATTATCCAGATCCAATGAGGGCTCTGATGCTGCTGCCTCCATCATATTCATACTGTGCAAACCTTGTTTACGGTCTCCTGTGGAAGGGCATGGGAAGAGAATCAGACAGTTTCCTTTCTTTGCCATGCTACAAGTGAAAACAATACAACTTACCCGGGACTTGGAAGAAATACACATTTTAGGCAAGGATATAACATGTAAAAGAGAATCCTGTAACATCTTCCCAGAGTCAGTAAAAGCAGCAGTGAAGGTGTCAACAGCTACAAACTTAAGGCTATCTGCTATGCAACTATTCTGATAACTGTATGTCACTGGAAATTAATGCTAAAGCATGTTCACAACCTCCCTTAAAACTGTGTGGAGCAGAGGTCTTTCTGAACAAAACTGTCTCCCAGAATGCCAGTGGAGAAATGATAAATCTCTCCATACCACCATATGAATGGGATATCACCATAAAGTTTGAGAGAGGAGAAAGAAAAGCATTATGTACAAGTATATCATAGGGTCTGGGGAGAGCAGAAGATGTAAGTACAGTTTTGAGAAATAGTCTAAATAACAATTAAAAAAAAGCAATAATCAAAGACAAGTCAAACCCTACCTGCAAGCATCCTGTATCCAAAGAACAGAGCAGCAATCAGAACAGCCAGTACAGACACAGATGCAAGGGCAATAACTATAGTCTCATCTCGATGAAAAGAATGAGAAGAATCTGAAAGAAAACACAATAAAGACTCTTTAATTGTAAATTTGAAAGAATCAGCACTATAAAACATCTAACTGTTATTACAGCAATGGGGAGGGGGAACTGTACTCTGGATTGTAAGACACTGTGCTAAACTCTTCTGTTAAAATCTAAGGATGGCAAAAGAGCTATCAGATCAAACACAGCTGAGCACATATTCATTGGCAGCTTTTCCCAGTCTTCCCTTGCCACCATAGAAAGGGGCACCAACAGCAGAAAGTGAATCTTCTTTCTAGCTGGCCAAGTTCAGTCCAGCCATACAAGGCCAAGTTGATGCATTCCTGGCTCTGCAATCGGTGCCTGAATCCAGTTTCCTGGTATGAATCAGGTCTGTAGCCTTTACAAGGAGATTTTTATGATTACTTCTCTCAGAATGAAAAAGCTCAAGAAAGTTTGCTGCTAATGCTGCAAATGTGATGAAAATTGAACATTCAGTATTCAAATACCTACAACATTTATTGGGCAAATAATCCATTTATATAAATATTTCAAAATACTTTGGGGTTTTGGCTTGGGTTAGTGCTCAATTTTAGCATAATTTCTCACTCCTTAATTCACAAAAATAGAGAGGTATCTCCACTGCAGCAGAGTGTCAGGAAACCTGAAACAACAAAACCCACTACAAATAACCAGTTTTATTGAGCCTTTTAAAAAAGAACATTCAATTTTTGTCAAAATGTAAGTATCTTGAGTTATCTTTTCTATTCCCCAGAGGGGGAAAAAGTTTTCATGGAAAAACTTGTTACTGTCTTGAATGCTTATCCCCATGCTTCTCCAGAACTAGATGATCTGTAAGGTCCCTTCCAACTGAAACCACTCTATGATTCTGTGTCAGACTCCAGCTTTGCTTCATGCAGGCATATAAAAATCCAGCCATTTTAATATAAAAATGGATTAGTGCAGATATCCCTCTGATGTCAGAATCACTGGAATGTGGCACTACAAGACTCATTTACTTTGGCTGCAAAACCAAGTTTGGGATCTATGTTTAAACTTGTCTTATATATTGCTGAAAGGACTTCTTAAAAGCCTTTAATGAGACCTAACTATGCTAAAACCACAAAACAGAAAATGCACACAAGGCTTAAACATCGGGCAAATTTTCAGGTGAGACTGCAACACCATTTTTCCCAGTCTACACTACCTGAATAAACTGACAAATTCACTTTGCTTGAACTGCATTCAGAAGGAATTAAACATGATTCATTTATTCCAATTCCCAGTGTGGACAGACACAAGAGAGCCAGATAAGAAGAGAAAGCAAATTTAGAAGAAAACAACTTCCATTTTTACATAACCATAATGGTGAGAAGAAATAATAAAAAGCTTCTAAACCAAATACCAGGGGGAGGGTTCAGTGATAAAGGTATCTGAACCATCACCCTGCAAAAATAACACACAGCTCTTATTTGATAAACTGATTTAAATGAGAGGGAGCTTGGGATAATCATGGCACCATCACATTTAAATTTGTTCCATCAAAAGAAATACCATCACTACTGGGTCTGGTAAATTAAGTTTCACTGAGAAAATAAGCTCTTGTCATAGAGCACTGTATTGTGGAGTAAGTGCTGCGACTCCTACTGCAGGGCGATTAAAAAACACACGTCACAGTTCTCATCTAAATTATGAATTCACATATATATATTAAAAGCCACAATATCACAAAGGAAGCTTACGTCATACAAAGCTATATGAAATACTGCACGAGTGTAGAAGCTGAACAACTGCTGGCAGAGAAATCCTAATTTTTACTTTAATGTTTTTGCAATGGAATTTACATTTTATTGGCTTATCTTCTATAGCACACTACACGTGGTGGGTCTTTCATCAGTTCAAGACAGTGGCATGTATGAAGAAAATGCCGGTTCTGAGGGGCTGAGCTTTTTGATGTAGCCTCAGCTGTATTGTCTTTGACCACGCAACTAGGGTGCAGCCATTTAACAGCCTTCCCACTCCTAATTATACAGTAACCATTTCCACCACTGTTTGCCAAATGCTATCTGATGCCTAAGTTTGACTGTTCTACTTCCTTCTTCTTACAATTAAAAGGTTAACAACGTGCCTCCATCATGAGGGTGCTCCTCTACCATGTTTATTTACAATGACAAGACACCTACTGTACAGCTTCAGTATTCTTTCACATTGTATTACAAATTGACTTCAAACACACACAACTACTATTCAACAAGCTCATTTGGGTTTTTGAGAGCATTACCAATATTTGGGTATTTATTTAGTGACGAACTTAACAAAACCCAAACTGTCCAACACTGGCTTCAAATTTCAGACCAGAAACACTGACACTGGTATCTCACTACTGTCCCATAACCAATGTACAGCATCAAAAAAGCAAAAGCATATGCTGAGCAGAATCAGCTACAGACTCTAGAAAACCCAACGATTAAGGAGCTGACTGCTGAACCAAATTCTCTTGTACATAGAAGGTATCAGCAAAGCTTCCTCAAGTGTAAGTTTCCTGTAACTGAAAGCAAAGGTCAGTGTAGTTGCTTGTTTCACTGCTATTTGTATGTGAGGTTTTTATTTCCAACCTCCACTCATGCTCCCTGATTTAAAACCAGAATCTATCAAAACAAAAAATTAAAACCAACAGAAACTGTTTTAAGGCCCAAAACAGCATAAAGAGCCAATCTCTTAACTCACCTGGATGGGCAAGGAAGAGCATTGCTTACTGAGCTAGCAACTTTTCAAGCAGCAGTGTGAGGATGTCATTTAAAAGACACCCAGCATGTACACACTTTACCTTAAAACATTTCTAACAGTAATTCTGATACTAGTCAACATTTCCCTCAAGTCCACTGATCCTATCACAAAGAAGCATCACAGCAACTAATGTAACAGTCTTTTTTCCTTTTCCTTTGATTCTACTATAGGAAAAAGAAACAAAGCACATCTCATTAGAACAGAGATGACCTCCTGGCTGGGGAGCAGTTGGTAACCAACAAGCCACCATCTGCAGAAGCATCCTGACCTCACCACCCATAAAGAGCTTGGTTTTAGCTCCCAAAACCCTCAGTACAACCACTCCTGTATACAGAGAGAATTTTGTCACAGGTACATCCAAATAACTGAGAACATATTTCAGAGCAGGCTGTGAAGGGGACTGCTTCTTGCACTTGGTTAGAAGTGAGGCGTCTGGCTGAACCTAGCCCTGAACTTCAGATACTCCCTGCAGGCACTTCTACCACAGAGATTTCTCTCTCCTTTCTCAGGCATCACTGCCTTTGGTTTCCAAACACTTATACAATGTCTTTGATAAATTCAATCTTTTTAAATTAGGGTTCCATTTGCCACACACAGAGGTTGTCTACTGCTGCCTTCCTAACCTTCCCCAGGAATGACAGAGAACGAAGAACACTGACAGTGCTAATGGCATCAGGAGGAATAATATTTTCCCTTCAAATTAAGTTTCCCATTATAAACATTAAGTTTGTGATATTAATTAATGTAAAAGATTCCAATCTGTGCCTATGCTTGAAAAAGCTTCTTTCATTTCTCTGTAATTTAACTTTCACAAGTGAAATCATCTTCTGTATGCTCCTTGTTTCCGTACTTAAACATCAGCATTTATCCTATTACCAAAGAACATTTTGAGAAATCAAAGAAAACTGAGGCAAAGCCAAGTAACAATGGTGAATGGCAAAAGGGTCTGTAAACATACAGAACAACTCCCTGGGAGCCTGAAAGAGGATGTGTGACTCCTGTACCTTCCTTTCCCATCTGCAAACACAATGAAACCTATGGACAGCTACCCCTTAGCTCCCTCCACCCTAATAAGTCCTGTCTGGGACCACTCCAAAGAAAGCATCAACTAACCCACCACTACCAGAACTACTTGTGCCAGTTCTAGCACCAAAGCCTGTGCTGTGACACTAAAATATTCCAGCCTGGTTGATGAACTGTGAGGAACCCATGCAGAGTTTCCACATTTCCTAATTCACCGTTCAGCAGAGCGTTGCCCCTGATACTATTACTAAAATTCCAAGCTATGAAGTGAATGCAATAGGAATTGAGAAGGAAGGCAAGTCTCCTCCTTATAGCAGATGAAAACTCTACCACTGTATCAAAGGTGCTACATGATGATGGCCAAAGAGCCCCTGGGAAACTGCAGAGGTCACTGTTGTGATGAGACATCTGAAGACAGCCCTGAGAAAAGGCAGGGAGTGTCAGTCACCTTGAAAAACTAGGAATCCCACGGGGAAATATCTGACTGTGTAATTAAAGGCTGTATCACAACACAAACACACACGAGGAGATGGCCTTAAAACTGCACAAGCAATTATGTTGTTTCCTTCTGATCATCAAAAGTTTGAATATGGAACCTCAGGCTTTGAAATGTTGTTTCAATACTGTATATTTATATGGGAGTGATCACATAATAAAGGACATTTGACACAAATTTCTACCAGATCTCTATATTGCTATTACAGCTTTTCATTCTGTTTTCAGGAATCTGCCTACTTTTCATGTAAATGACTCACAGCTGTGTATGTGTGTATCTGTCACACAGTAGTAAATAATTCTACAAAACCCATGTGTGTATTTAAGTTTACATAAGCATTGTATAACAATGTTTTAGAGAAACATACAATTATTCCACATAATGAAAATCAACTGTAAAAGTAATTACCCATGTTCCCACAGAATTCCTGGTACCGATATATCGGAGACCAAGGGGTCTTACAGCTGATAGGGGCCAAAAATATTGGTATTTATTTAAATTGCCACATAACCAAGTAGCAATGTTAGTCTTCAGCAAGTATGGAAAGGACCATCCTTTAACACCATCCTTTAACCTTCACAGCACAACAGCAACATCTGACTCTTCAAAACAACTACAGCTGTATGGACTCTGATCAAAGTCAGTAAAATTACAGAGGGTTCAAAGATCTGCCCATACAGATCAGCTTTAAAAAGAAGCAGAGTCTTCACGCCATTCTACAACTATTTCTTTGATGTGATAGATTCAATATGTTCGTTGCCAATCTGCTGCTGAAGTCGCTTTTCCATTAAGGGATCTCAACAATACTGAGGATAAGATCAGAAGGATGAGGAAAACTATACAGTTCAGTCACCACCAGCACAGCATGAGATGGAAGGCTGAAGTGTGGGGGCAATATGGCCTTCAGCTGCAGATGACTGCAAATATGCTCTGCAGATTGGAGAAGCGACTTTTCAAGTATAATTAACTCTACTTCTGTTTAAAGTTGCGTTTCTTTTCACAGGGGCTCTGCACAACTTTCATGCCAACAATAAGATCTCAGTCCTTGGAAAATATATACAATTCGCCATCTTTTCCAAGAGCCCACAGATCTCAGTCATAATCTGTTTATCTGTTCTGTCTACACATTGCTTGTATCAAACATGTCCTAGGAATATTCCATAAAGTGTAAAATAAGCCCTCAACCCTTACTGCCTTCTAGCAGCACATTCCAACCAAACCAAAACACCTCATCAGGACTTTTTTCTCTTCTTTCCTGGACTGTAATCAACATTTCTTTCCAACCGACTGCTACCTTGCTCCTGATCCACTGTCCTGCAGTAAGACAGTTCGGTCTTCATCACACTACAGCCACTGACAAGAAAGCCTCCAATGCAAACACTATACCAAAATAACTCAAACCATTCAATGTAAATCTTAAATTCATTCGGTACAGGGAAGAAGATGCAAAAGAAAAAAATACCAAGCCAGAGAACTTGTAATAAGAAATATGTTAGTTGCCTTTTAGATACCATGGCCATAGATTATGAACTTTTATATATGCAAACAAGAATCCAAAGCAGAGCTCTCTACATCAATTTAACCAAATGCATTTAAACCCACAGTTTTAGTTAAGCTGCAACTACACAGTTTGAATTCCTTACAGTTATATTCTATACACCTTTACCATGAATTGCAAGTTCTATTAAACCTATGCATAGGTTGAGAACAATGAAACAAAAAACCCAGCATTACCTAAACTGTTTTTTCTGTTCACCTCAGCTTTTATAAGTGTGTGTTTCAAAACAACCACTATCCTAATCCTGATTTATGAGCCTGTCCATTTCAAGTGAGGCTGAGTCTTCTGTAAGCGCCTGACAAATTACTAATGAAATTAAAAATCTGTGTGCCCATTTTGTAACACGATAGCATCCAATGTAAATATTTGATACCTGTCAGCGTGATCACCTTCAATACTTAAACCAAGTTCAGGTAAGGAACACTATTTCACACACAATTTTTTGAGGCACCTGAATCTACAATGAATTTAGCAAGAAATTCTTCTATGGAAGAGGACTGAGTACACGGTGCTTGGGCAGAGGGAAAGCACAATGGGAACTGTATTTTTTGTGGGAGATGGTGCAACATTCCTTTACAAAATAATCCTACCGACCAGTAACCCTAAGGCAATTTTCTTTCATAACTGAAAACGGATGTTTTCCCTGGACTTAAAAGCAAATCCCCAGTTCCTAGTCTATTGGCTTAGATGAAGCAGAAAAATTGCATTTAGTTCCAATCATACTGTTATTTGAAGAAATTTAAACAGTCACCAATATGTTTCCACTTTGCATTTAGCATAATCATATTTGACTGATTTAAACTTTTTTTTTAATATAAAATCTTATCTATGTATTGTCATGAACTTTATGACACCTCTTTTCATGTCTTTCAACACATCAGCAGAGCCAAATTTCTAACTCATTTTTCACATAACCACATTGCTGTATGGAACCTGGGCTGTAAGACAGCACCAGACTCTCATGAGACTTGCAGTAACATCATGATCTGGCAATGATGCAGTACAGATCCATCCTGGCTGCCTCCTCAGAGAAAGCCTCAAAACATCATGCAGCTTGGCCTGTAAAATTCATTTTCCATAACATGCTCCAGCCAGGAGCTCCAGCCAGGAGTCAGTCACTCGTGATGGCAGAGCTTCAGGGGGCAGAGCTCGCATTCAAATCTGCTGTTTGGACTTGAGCTTTGTGGGCTTTGCCTTGAAGAGGAGGCCTGCCTCTGCCCCTGCAGCCAGGTGGTCTAAGGGGTAGAATCCCTTGTGGCACCCCTGCTCTTCTTTGGGATACCAGCTGCCGTCAAACACCTGATCCAGAGCCAGGCTGGCTTTGCCTTTTTGTTTGTTTTGAGAACTGGAGGCTGCACTGATAGATGAAACTTAAAAATTAAGCATATGTGGCAATTTCTTTGGCAGAGAGCTGGGTTGTGCAATCCCCAACGGCTCCTTCTTTGATGACTAGCTACTGAGAGGTGAATTAGCAGCTTGTCACATTTGTACTCGAATAATTCCTCAGCTGATAAAAACCCAACACAACTTCTCCTTCTGCCATTTCTTGTGTGTTTCAACATCTTCAGTGCCATTTCTAACACTACTGAATAGATCTTTATAATCATGATATAAAATGAATAGCAATTCAAAACCAAATCCAATTTAGATTATCTTCCTGAAGTTTCCTATATACTGATAAACAGTTGGTTACTGCAGAGATAAAATAAACTCCCTGCTTCTACAGGCAAACTCCATTTTAGTACACCTCAACCTTGCCTTTGAGCTTAATGGAAATCTAATTTGAGCACTTAACCACATATGGGGCACATCTTCTGTACTGAAATAAAATAGTCAGAAAAAATGTTTATTAACAAAAAAGCTGGAAAAATCCTCCCATTTACATTATCCCATTTATATTGGTCTTGGACAAAAGGGACTTCCTCCTTACCAAATGAAACAGTAACACTGGCTTCAACATAATGGCACTCTTCCAGCCTCTGTAAACACACTGAATCAAAAAATGCATGTGCTGCAACTGGGGGGGCTGGAGGGTGAGGGATTACTTGAGAAAGTCTCTTTTAAAGCTATTTTAAGTTATTTTAAATCCAACAGGTTCAATAGCTAAATAATTCATGTTTGTAATGTTCCCTGGCACAAAAAAAAAAGAGCCAAAAAAATGACATCAAAAGACTGAAATGCCTCTTTCACATGGGTGACCAAACAACCCCACATCCACACTTCCCCCCAAGCTCTCAATCCTTTAGAAAAGGCAGCTCTGATCCCACATGCATTTCTTTGTGTCTTCAAGGGCTCTGAAACCCAGCGCTGTTGCCTACCAACCGGTGGTGCTCCTCTCACTCCTGCAAACACACGTCCCCTCCTTGCCAGCAGTTTCCTCGGAGGGAAGGCTGAGCCAAGCGCAAGCAGCGTGGGGCAGCTGGGCCTGTCCCAGCAGGCGCTTGCTGTGTGCACCCTGGAGGAGCATCGGGTGTCTCTGCTTGCAGCCACTGGAGCCAGCTGTGGCACAGAGGTGCGATGCTGCTCCCGAGCCACGGCTCTGTGCTGCGGGACACGGAGGAATGATGTCCTGCCGATGGAGCTGCACGCCTCTGACTGAGGGTCAGGGGTAGCTTTTTCCTATCAACCTCGGCAATAGATGATGAAAAATGAACTGATTTCATGGACATGATTACACAGGGTGTTTATTTCCAAGTCATTTCCCTAAACATGCAACAAAAGCCAAATTTTAGTGCAAAATTAGGCAGCCAACCCGTTCAAGCAAACACCCAAGACCAAGACAAACAAGCTAAGAATGAGTTCTGGCAAAACCTTTCATTACACTTGTGGTTTATGTCCCAGCCCTTCAGATCTAATGTCCTAAATCAGCTTAATACTATAATCCTCAAGTGTAATCCTCGAGTGCAGCAAATACTTCAGTATTAAAACTTAGCTCTTCCTACTTCTTTAGTTGAAGAATGTTTTCCTACACTTTTGGCACAACTCGGTATAATACACATTCTTGTATGTAAAAGGTTTTTAATTTTAAACCCAAAGGCATGTGTGACAGAGCTGTGAGCTAAACCTGTCTGACATTTTGGAAACATTCATGGTTACTGAAGATTGTGTTTGTCTGGCTAATGCCAATTCAAATAACACCCATGATATTCCAAAATGTCTGCATCTGCTCTAGCTCTTCCTACCATGGTTTAGAAGGACAAAGCCTAACAGGAAAGTACATGCAGTACATGTCCCCTTTTCCCATTAATCCTCCCTCATGCCCTCCTCCCACATTTCCCAATCATGGCCATATAATTCCTAACTTCTACCATATTTTCTTTTTAGGGCTTCAGAAATATTTTAGAACACTTTTATAACTTTAAGATAACAATAATCCTTACATTTCTCCACCCTCCAGCATCCTACCAGGTATTTCTCAGACAAAATTATTGTTAGAAGGAACTGAGTGATCAAACAGCTGGAACTCGGGGCCAGCTGAGGAACACAGTGAATAGCATCTTCCCTTTTTTTCCTCAAGATTCAGTCAGCATCAATGTCTCTTGGTCTTTCTCACTCCCATCCAGCAAAGTGCCATCACTGAAGACACTGCTCTTCCTCTGCTGCAATCCCCTATACCTATGCCAGTGAGCAGAGGAGGTCAGTGGAGCAGCTGAACCACTCCTGGTTCCTGTTGAAAGCCATCTTTCCTTCCTGAGAGACCTTAGAGAAACAGGGGTTTTCCTCTATCCCTACCCTTGCTTAAATGCAGGTGGTTTCTAGGCAGGAAGAACCTCCTGCTCATAAATACATTCTAGATACAAGATGCAGATATTCCCGGACATCACTTAGTAGAAGGAAATTAAGGACAGAAAAGGCCGTGGAAACCTGATAAGCCCAAGAGAGCAGTCTGGGACAAAGGCACAGCGAGCCTTCAGCAGGGTGGAAGCTGAAACAGTGAGAATGGCCAGGTGAGGAGAAAGGCTTTAACCTCAGGAGAGCCCCAGCAAGATCAATAAAGCCTCCGCTGGCACCCAGCTTCTGTTTCCAAGGTATCAGCTGCAGTGACCTTCATCAAACAGACAACAGCATCTTGTATGAAGGCACACAAGCATGTATGTTAGCTATGCAATTTTCTGTCCTAAAGAAAAGTTTTGCAGAACTTGAAATACAAAGCAAAGAGAAACTCGAGTTCTGTTTCTGGCTCCGATATAGAGTAGCCTGATTTTAGGTAGGTTATTTTGTTTCTTTGTGCTTTATGTTAGGCATTATATAATGGGAAAAACAGTACCTTCCCTAACTTCAAAGGTTATTCTGATTATTTTAAAATAACATGAAGATGAAAAAGCAATAATGATAAATAGTAATCCTTAGTTTGCACTTATGCAAAATCCCTCTACAGATCTAAGTGCTTGATTTCAGATGAAATGCAGACATCGTTTGATGTTCATTTCTTGTAGCACAAGAGTGCCAGCTCCAGCATCCCTTGCCTCCTACTCCCAGGGGCCTGTTCCAGCCCAGCGGTACCCTGACAGCTGTGCTGCACAACTGCGGTTATGCTGAGCAGGGAATTGTGCATGGAAGCCAACGGGGGAGACCATGGGAGGGGAGGAAGGATGATATCTAAGGCAGCACCCTGCCAAAACAAATATACATCAATCAAGTACGAAGGCTGGTATCAAAGCTATCAATTTGCGTTACACCGTGGGTATACGAGAAATACAGCTGACTTCACTTGTATAACACGTTCTGTCTGCCCTACAGTAATAAACTTGTTTTAAGCCAGGAATAAATATTGCAACACAAATCTGAACAGGTCACAGGGACATGTTTCATAATCCCGTGGAACTGATTTGCTAACGATGCCGGGATCTGCACGATTGCCACATGAAGTTCACAGATTGACTAAAACTTTGGCATATTCAACGATACAGTTTCCATAACTGTATTTTCAATGTCATTATGAATTTTCTTCAATCAATCCTTGAAATGGTCACAGCCCTGAGTACTGGTTCCAGCTGTTTTAATGACATTGTACAATTAAACTGCAAGACTGCGACTGGTTTCTTCACAGGGCACTTATTTACACAAATACTATATAGAAATTAGAATGGGAAAAGCAGCCTTTTACAAAATGAATACAAAAGATCCACTTGATTTACTCAAAGGCTGAGCATACCATGAAATCCTGTTAAACGAATGGCAAAAACCTCATGTCCCATTAAACAAATAGAAATCTATTTTGTGAAACAAAGTGAAATTAAACTTGAGGCTGACTCCTTCCTGACAGGTATTACTTCTTTAATACATCACAGAATACAAGCAGTCATAGCTACTGCTTTCAAATTACTCTTCTGGTTTGCAGCTGGACACCATCAAAGCCAGTCTAGATTTCAGCAAAGACACTGTGAAACTTGCTCACTTTCAACACGTTTGGTCACCTAAAATTTAAGACACCCCCATTAAAAGTCTTCTGAATTGTTTTTGCCCATCATTCTCACACTACTCTTAAATCAGATTTAGGAACATGCAATTCTATAAGCTCTATTAAAGTGAAAATGCATAATCAGGATGAAACTGAGGATTTGTAATTGCCATCTGAAAGGGAAGATTCAATCAACTCGACACTTTCAGCTGCACTATGATTAATTCTTTTGTTTCTTTTCTCTGCTTACCCCTTCTAACAATTGGCAGGTAACCACATCAGTTATGCCTCTGAGCAGGTACCATCCCCACTGTTGTTTTAGACAAGAATTCTGTTTCCCAGTCTGCCCTTTCAAAAAGGAAATCCAAGTGTTCTATGATTTCTATGATGCTTACAAACTACACTTCCTATTTTTCTTCCTAATCTTCCCTGTTTTGCAAGATTTCAAATCCAGGAAAGGTCTGTCAGGAGCCCAGTTCACTGCAATAATGCAGCAAGCTGTCAATTCCTTGAGCACATTTCCACCGAACAGAATACAGCCACATTACAGCTGTATACTGATATTAAAATTTCAAAAGGCATTTGCAAGTACTTATTTGCTCCTCCAGAAGAAAAAACCTGAAGCTAGCAGCACCTAGCTGACCAGTATTTCATGTAATAATAATCTAGAGTGAACAGAGAAGCCTGCTTTCCAGTCTCAGCTCAAAGGCTCCGTCATAACAGCACTGTGCCAATGGCACTTTTGGGAATAAGACACTGCTACTGACATAATCCGTTACAATGATTACAAATACATTAAAGCAATGAAGAAATTCATGACATACTTCAGGCACCACTGTGGCATTGAACATGCTAGGCTATTCAGTAGGTCCTGCTCAAGCAGAAACTGTAAATGATTAAAAGCGATCAGTTCTTACACAGCCTGCTATAAATCTCCAAGCGTACCAGCTTACGCTCATCTTCCAACTCACAACTTAGCATGTAAGCATGCAAGCATGAAATGAACATGTCTTTTGATGAACATTTAAGGTGACATTTGAGCTCAGCTAATTAAATATTTAGCACTGCACTCCTCCATACTATAAGAAACTTCTGTTCCACAGCTAACATAACATGGTGACCACACAGCCAGACTCTTACTAAATGTGCTCACCTCCACTCCCTACTCGGCACAGTATTCTGCAGATTGTATTACACACTAGCTCAGTGTAGTTAAGTTCAGCAGAGGGGAGAAGCTATTTAGACTGATATATTTGATACGTTATTTCACTCGGTCTTTTCTGGAATATTCAGTGAAATTATCTAACACTCCAAGACTATTGTAAAAGCTTTCTCCCTGCAGTAAAGCTTGACATTTTCTGTTGTAATAAAATGATAAAAATTAAATAGAAAACACCAAACCAAACTCATTTAACTACATAAAACCAGGAAAACTAATGGTAGTGTACCTGAGTTATACAGCTGAGATCTCAAGTTAGTTTAAAACCTTTCCCTTGATGCACTCTCTCCCACTGCTATTACATACTAACTATTCTCTTAGTGATGGACAGAACTCATCTCCTATTTAACCCTCCAAAGCTGAGCAGGGTTAGCCCACATCTTCCTCAGTGCCCTCTCATTGCAAGTGTCCCTTGCATGAGCCGCAAGGCCCGTGGACAGCATCTGTCCCAGAGCTCCTGGGAATGTGTAATGCTTTGGGTGCAGTCTGCATTTATTTCACCCACACACGTTTAGTTTGCTCCAAAGATGCTATGAATGGCTCCGCAGCTGGGAGTGTTTTAACACAGGTGTGTACAGTGCTCTCCTCACCCAGACCTACATGTGGTGGTAGATGCTTCTGGTTTCATCTGCACAGCTACCAAGTGCATGACTGATTTGCTGGCAGTGCTGATGGGGACAGAGAAGCTCGAGTTATTCTTCAGGATCATTAAAAATCATTTTCAAAGCCCAGTTTAAATATTTTCCATATATTCTCCCTATCACTACTCATCTACCACTTCTGGTGGTTTCCATGCTTTATTTCACAATAAGCTTTCATCAAGTTTTCTCTGCTTTCCCAAAGCACTGCAAAGCAGCAGTGTTTGGACCTGCATTCAAAGCAAGAATATTGCTAAGTGTAATTCACTGTGCCTCAGTTAGCATCACCCATTTTGCCTTACTCACTGCAATAACATCCTCAGAGAACAGAAATGGAGGAAAACAGAACAACAGGTAGAATATAACCAATTTATATTTGCTGCAGTTTAGATGTCTGCCTTCCAGGAGTTCATGTTGGTGTGAAAGTGGGTGTTTTCTACACTCCAGAGGTTATTTTGTCTGGGGTTTTTTTGCTGGGGGGGAGGGTGGTTTTAGGGTTTTGTTTCTTTTGGGGTTGTGTGTGTCATGTTTGGGGGGTTTTAAACTCTCATGTCAAATGGATATCTATATAAAACCTTTCCTTGTGCTTTATTACATCTGTAGTAATTCACTGGGTTTTAAAGTTCTATTTCTGCATCCCATATCACTACTTTCATGTGAGTTCATGCTTCAACAGTAAAAACAGGACCACAACAAAGCATGGAAACCATCAGAAGTGGTAGATGAATAGTGATAGGGAGAATATATGGAAAATATGATCATATTGCTTTCCATATGATCTTGGTGGCTCCATATAGCTGGTCCATCTGTCTACAGTACTTATCAGCCATGTATTCTCACATACATGCATCCAATTTGTGAAGAGATCCATAGAGAGTATCTCTGAACCATCACTGAAAGATAAATTAAATAGCTTGGTTTGGCATAGGGGGAAAAAACCTCAAAGCAAACCCTTTCACTGCTACAGCTCCAACACTCATATTTCCTATCCAAGTGTTACAAAAGCGAGAAGTGCTTTCATATAGGATGCATGGATACCTTAACCTTTCTCAAAGTATGTGTATATATATGTATATATATATATGTATATATAGTTTTAAAGTCAATGTGAATGTCTGGAACAAGGAATTTTTTGCTATTCTAAGAAAGTATTTACAAGCCTGCAAGCGGTTTCTAAACAAGCTTCATGCCGCCAGTCGAAAGGAAGGCAAAACTCCAGGCCAAAGTCAAAAGCCGTCTAATGTCATCTATAGATACATCAGGAACTTCTAGGAAATAACTGACCCAGTACCAAGAAACATACATGCAATGTTTTGTGGGCTCAAGCTTCAAAATAAATGCATAAACCTGTAGTGCTGCAACACCGAATCCACCTCACTGGAACCTTCAAAGGGACTTAAAAGAACTGAGTCACACACTCCTACTCAGTCTCAATGCAACTTGGTATCAGGTGTTGGGGAAAAAGGAGTCCTTCCTCAGACCTCTCAGAAAACATCAAAAATCACTTTCTACTTCTAAAAGAAGGAAAAAAGCTAAGGCACAAGGGAAAAAAGCTAAAACAATAGAAAGTCTTCACACTTGCCTCTTTCAGTATCTTTCCTTGTCCTTACAGACTGGATTTCTAACTTTTCCTCTGTAGACATAGCAAATGTTATTCCATTAATTAACTTTGTACAGAAATACATGATACAAATTAATTGAAATAAGGTACAACTTTATAAGTTAGATTTTTAAGGCTAAAGAATATACTGATTTCTTTCAAATGTTTAACTGTGTTAAGAAAATAAATATCTTAGTATCCAAAATAAAAAACTGATAATAAACCTGACTTCCGAGAAAGAAATGCATGGACTATCCACATAAACCTGATGTCACTCAGTAATTAGAAAGATCCATACCTATTCGGATACTGAAAGCATAGAAGCTTAAATATATATATATACACACACCCCTCTCAAACAAAACCTTCTGCAGATTTCTAAAAGGTGGCATTGAAAGTCAGATTTCCCATCACAGATTCAGTCCTAATGAGACCTGCAACAAGGGAAAGTGGCCGTCACATACTAAAATAGACAACACTTTAGTCTCCCAACTCCGGTGCTTACGTACTAGTATCCATAGCAACACATTACTGTTCATTTTAGTTATTAAATACAAACCAGTAAAAACACTAATAATGAATGATATACATTAACAGCAGCTACCTCGGCACATAAAGAAGGAAGCTTCCCAAACCTATTGCAGAAAGAAAACAAAACTGCAATATGACTGCGACAGGTAACATCACAAAAACTTCAAGCTAGAAATGAAACAACACAAAGAAAGACTCAGTACAAGCATACAGCAGTAGTTACGTATCTCATTACAAGGTTTTCAGGACTTTTCCTCAGCCTTATCAGCCCTCAAAACAACAGTAAACTCTTATAATCAACACAAACGTAAACAGACTTTCGGTACCAACTCAAATCTCTGTTTGCTTGAAGGCCTTTCAATAGTACAATTATATCCATGGGAATCTTCATCAAGATTTTAGTGAATACACTATCATCCTCTCCTATTTGGACAGCAATAACAGAAGTTATTTGGTCTTGAATGTGACAGCCTTGAAAAAATACCTGCAACTGGTGTATAATCAGGAGTTACACGACCAGGAGAACACTGAGGTGATGCTTTCCTATCTGCATTGGTCTCCTGGATGCTCTATGAAGTCTTTGCTTTTAAGCACATGGTTTCTGTTAGCCATGAAGTCAAAAGATCACCTCAGATTGCTATGATTTCAAAACAGCCCTGACAGCTCAGTTCTTCAGAAATAATGGAGACATCTATACTCAACGATGACACATGTCTGAATCTAGATGTCTAGTTATGAAACTTCACATTCAGAATTACAGTTAGCCACAGGTTCACAGTTCAAACACCCAAGGCACTTACCTGAATTTGCCATTCATTTTATTAATAAAAAAAGACATAAGTCTTTCATTGTAAGCAAAACAAATTTAAAACCCTGATCCCCAGTACCCACCCACATGCAGATATTTTGTCTGATATATGGGAAGAAAGAGACCAACTAGAGTTTATATCAAGTAGAGCTCCTAACCTTTTCTATACTCCCAATAAAAGAAATCCAGTTGTAAAAGCAATAAAAAGAAATCAAATCCCATAAAGAACAATCATTTAGTGCATGCATACAGTCCTTGAGTTCAGCCTTTGACTTCAGCACCTGCATCCCAGACCTGACCCAGCAGCCAGACCAGCACAGTGCTGCCCACAGCCTGCTCTGCTCCAGCCTCTGCAGGAGCTGCCTGACATCTAACTGACATTAATCCAGCTGTTCAAACACTTTGTCTAAATCTAATTCAAGCATCCTTAGAAACAACTTATCACATTGCTAAAAACCAAGTGTTTTATTTACCTACAGCTACTCAGATTGTGCCAGTTAGTGTTGTATCTCCAGAGAGTGTCCTGTCTGAAAACGCACTGGATGCTGTAGCATAAAAGGAGAAGCCACAAATCAATGTTAAGTAATGCACTGAATTTTCAGGATCACAATTATTTTCCAGACAAAGAAAAAAATTTCACTGAAAAAGGCTCAAAAAGAGCAGTGATTTATGACCAGCTCCAAAGAGCCAACATCTTTTAATTTAATCGTCTGTCTGGACTTCGAGTCTCCTCTGAGGAGGCTGAGTTCCATTGTGCTGAGCTACGGATGCAACTTGGGTAAGACTGCAAAGCAGCTGGGCTAACAGGAAGCTATTCTAAGTGTATGTCAGATGCCAAGAACCTAAAGCTTTCTTCCTAAATTGTATCTGTTCCAAAAATCAAAGAGGTAAAATGTATTGGACAAAACCATAATATAGGATTAGATTTTTGTCAGCAAGCTTAGCACACAGGACAGAAACAAATGAGGCTTACTGAAAATGTGTAATTAAGGAGCAAGAAAGACATGACAGGTTTTCCATGATCCACTGTTCTGCACAGATTAGGTTAATAGTACTGAACAACCAATATCGGACCCAGTATTTATAAGCAATCTTCTCTTTTGTACTTAAAGAGTTCCAGTCCCTAGCCTGCCTCTTACTATGTCAGTAGTCTGTGGACAAAGACTGTTCTCACCACTACTGTACCAGGGACAGACAAAAATCGATGGGGGGGAAATTTATTAGTAGTAGTTGGCAGCACTTAGCAGTGCTTTATAACCAAACTGTACAGACTTCTTGTTCCTTCCAATCTTAACTCCATTCACTCCAACATTGTTGAAGAAAACCAGAGTAGAGCCATGCTAAAAACTCAAATACGAGGAATGCTACTAGACTAATACTGCAGGAGAAAGGAGACTGCGAGGAGCAGCTTTCCCAGCGCTGCCTGGGAAGATAGAGCTGTAGCATTTTGAAGCAGATGTCCTCTGACAGGGGCTGCAGCAGTGGAGGACTCTGAGCACAGCCATTTCCACCACTCCTGCTCACTGCAGGAAGCCTTTAGCCTGACAAGAGAGAGAGACATGGACAAACCTGATCTGAAAATAAATGTTGTTTGATACAGCACAGAGAGAGAGACAAGTAAAACATTCACAAAACATAAAGAGTGTTTCAAATCTGCTTGGTCATGACTACAAGGTACAGTATCTTGGCTAATTCAGTCAGTATACTTTGTTGGGGAGAGTTACCTAGCCACATTTGCAAGTCTTCAAAGGAGAAATGCTTCCATGGTGGTGTAGTCTTAACTCATTCTGAAGTGTTAAGATTTACAGCACCTAGTATTAAAGTTTTAGTGTGTGTGTGTGTGTAAGAGTTATTAGAAGCCTACTGCTACTTGTACATCAGAACGCCTGTTGATTTAGAATGTCCCCAGAAAGTATATTGCTATGTCAACCTCCCTTCCAGAGAGCTCCTACCTATCTCTCAGGTTGTCAAACAGCAGTGTGGGATTTGTCTAGAATAATGTTGATATTGCATACATTGTACACTGCATATTGCAGCACGTGAATAAAGACACAGAAAGTACAGCATCCTTGTCTGTCCCATTTTGCCTCAAGATGAGGCAAAACAATTCCTTATCTACTACCTTTTTTTATTTACAGCCCAATTTTCCACTAATGCATTCTCAAAAAGACCCATTCTTATGAACCGATTTATTTTTGCCTTGTGTCTATACAGCCTTCACAATAAAGCCATATTAACAACAGATATCTGCTAATTATGCACTGAATTTATTATACAACAATATGAAAATCAGAAAATACTCAGCATTCCCAGTAAATGGGGAAAAAAAATGTATTGACTATGTTTGTATTACCTCAAGATATTTGCAGATCCTTATGCTTTCAGAAGTGCATAAAACATACTAACTATAAGCAACTGACTGCCAACAGAGATGCAAATTAGTGCCTCAAGAACTGCAAATCATCTATTTACAGATATTAGCTGGCTTAAAATGTACGTTTTTGCTATTACTGAAGGTGGCAAAAATCATTTATTGTATTTCAGAATACAGATGTTTCCTGCCTTCATTCTAGACCTTCAACTCAAATATTTGCTGTGTAGTACTAAAAGTATGCAGGACACTTCAGAGATGACAAAGATGCAGATCAGACAATTCTATCAAATAAGCTAAATGTTCACATCTACTTTAAGAACTGAGATCCCTAAGGACTCCAAAGTAAAATATTTTTAGCCCTCTGAAACAAAGAGTAGTTATAGCTCCAGCACTTCACAAACTCGCTACTGCAATGTCAAGATAAAGACAAAATCCCCCCCTTCCATCCAAAAAGCTCTTTTTCAGATTCCAACAGATTTTTTGACAGAACTTTGTAAAGGCCCTTGTTCTCAGACCTCTGGGTTATAACACAGTATTAATGTCTGCTGGCACAGCTCTGCAGTTACCTTGTACACCTCTCCTACCAACTGCACTCAAACAGCAGTTTGACAAAGCAACAGGGAATGTACTCATAAAACCCCAACGTTTATTTTGGTAAAAATGTGATTTGAAACGTTCCTCCTTTTTCAAATAAACATGTTTGTTATTATTTTATTTAACCCAGTTTTTAGCATTTTGTGGGTTTGGTGCATAGCAAATTTGAAAACATTTCCAAACATTTCCGAAACATTTCAATCTCAGTTCAGGTAGAACCTTCCTGATTAAAATGTTTCTGTAAGAGAAAAAAGTACATGTCCAGTTTTCTGTCTAAGCAGGCTTTGCCTTCCCAGCTAACATTTAATATTCAGACTCCAAGGGCACATCAAAGCTTTACTTTTAAATTCAATAAAGATGCAAGTTTAATCTCAGGGGACTATGATGTCTTAGAAGTTAAGACATTAAGTGCTGCTACCAACAATCTTTTAAGAGGTTCTGCTTTTGACAGATATATTTCTAATGAGCATCACTGAACTGAAGTTACTCAACAACCATGACTAGTTGGGTGACTCGCAAACCCTTCCACTAATTCTACAGAAACTAAGGCTTTCATCACTTGAGTTTCTATATAACCTTCTACGCTAATTGCCTTAATACTTTGTTTGCTCCCTGCAACAATTTTCATATCTGCTTTTTCCTCCCTACATTAACTCATGATACTATTACCTTTCCTCAGTTGCAAGAACTGTCTTACTATTTCCTCCCCTGCATGGTAATATAGCTATGGTACATTAATGACATAGAATGCCTTATTTCTTCACTGAAAAGAAGATGTGCCTGACCGACTCCCTTTCATTTCAAGGGTACAAGCTATAACCCTTGTGTGGATCAGCCCTGCCTCCATCTTTCAAGACAGATCTGTCACCTTGCAAAGGTTTGTAATTTCCCCTTTGCTATGTATCAAAATCACCTGAAAAAAAAAAAAAAGAAAAAGAAAAATGTAGTGCAAATTAGGGAAAATGCTTCTTTACCTAGCATTTCCTTAGCTTAGGCAGACCAGAAATGAAGGACCAGCTCAAACCCAGGGCTGATGCTGCTCTCCAGAAAAAAGCAGTTCAAGATCACAACTGAGAGTGAGAGCAGGGTTACAACCTTCCAAAATTAGCCTGACATGATCTCATTCAACTTCAGTGGGAGTTAGATTGGGCCATGTGCCCACAACAACATGAATCTAACTGCTGCTTCTCAGAAGCAATAGTTAAATGAAAACTGTGTATTACTACCTTAATTAACCTGACTCAGACACATATATTAATAATTACCCCCCTTTTTTTCTTTTTTAATGGTAGCTTTCCTCAAAGTTTCCACATAATTCGGTGAGCACTTAAAGACAGACTTTTATAGACCTATTTTCTATACATTCTACTCTGGCAAAGACAGGCCAGGATGATACACTGAAAGATAAACCAGTGTTTTATATACATTGTAAAACACCAGCCTGGATGATACACTGAAAGATAAACCCATCTATCAGTGTTTCAGAATAAAGAAAACCAACCTCCTCCACTGTATGGAGTAGGTTTTTTTGTATCCAAACCTCGGTGCTCTTATTTAACCTAAGTTCCCCAAATCCTCTAAAAATTGCAGTCACCATTTGTTGCTCTGAGGAGAAAACCCTCCATCATTTTACCCAGTAATGCTCAACTGTTGCTGCCAGGGATTCTTTCCATATATCATGCAAATACATCACCTGTCACACAAAAATATATTCTCAACACTCAGTTGCTGCAAGATTAATTTATTTGCAGTGCCAGGAATGCAGCCTGGAGGAAAAAAAAATAATTAAAAATGACTTTGTTGCTTTCATCTTGATGTTATTTTAACACACATGTTTCATTACAGCAATCTCTCTATGACCAACGATGGAGATCATTTACCTGTTTAGCTACTTAAATTCTATTTAAATGGCCATTATGAGTGATTGTAGAACTAATGAATTCATCTTCGCAGTCTCAGAATTTACAAAGCATTTTGTAGATGTAAGAGGCAGATATTCATTAAGTCTCAAAATAAGTATTTGACCAAGCTAGTAGAGTAAACATACACAGAATCACAGAATGGTTTGGGTTGGAAAGGACCTTAAGATCATCTAGTTCCA
>JBAFWW010045811.1:15516-26686 GCA_036873685.1 Agapornis canus | reverse complement strand
TGATGTCTCTCCAATTTAGAGACAAGGATGTTGTGTGGGACAGTGTCGAATGCTTCGCACAAGTCCAGGTAGATGACATCAATTGCTCTACCCCTGTCCATCAGTTCCGTAGCCCCATCATAGAAGGCCAATACCCACCTCAGGTGTTCATCAAATGCTGCTATCTTTAATCCATTCCTTCTGACTATCTCACCTTCAGAATTGCCTGTCAGCACCATGATGCATCTATTAGGTCTTTCCCACCTTCCTAGGCCCCCAGTGTGATAATGGGCTGCTTCTAGCTCCTTCTCCCCTTATCTTTACCAATTATTCTTTTATTCCCAGTTCTCATTCCTAACTCCTAGCTCCCTAACTCCTTTCTTTTCTTAATTTCCTATGGTATTTTCCCCAGTCTTCCTACTCTGAGCTGCCAAAGGCCAAAAACCAAACAGTGGTACCTCACTGCTCCTTTCAGCTCCCCCCCAATCTGACAGGATCTGCCATCTCTCTTCATTTTTTTGCACTGAACTTCTCAGCTGGCTGGAGCATGGCCTGCCCACACTTACACAGAATCTGGCAAACAAAAGCTCTTTTCTGCAACTACTATTTCTAAGAACTAAAAGTAAAAATAATGTAGCATTCTTTAATACTGTTTCTTTCCTCTCCCATCTTTCAAATTACAGCCTTAATCAGTAATTACAAATCATTTTACTGTTCTTCAAATTAACCTAATGCTGTGCTTTTTGGTTCCGAGAATGTTTGGGCACTTAATAGCCACAATAGAGTCACAGAATAGTTAGGGTTGGAAAGGACCTTAGATCATCTATTTCCAACCTCTCTGCCACAGTCAAAGTCACCTCCCACTGGACCAGATTGCTCAAGGCTCTGCCCAACCTAGACTTGAACAATGCTATGGATGGGGCAGCCACAACTTCTTTGGGAAGCCACAACTTCCTCAGGCAGCCTGTTCCAGAGCCTCACTCACCACTCTCGCAGTAAAGAATTTCTTTCTTATATCCAATCTAAATCTCCCTCCATGTTTAAGTTTTAAATAAACCACTTCAGAATTTTAAAAACAGGAGAGGAAGGCAGCATTTATACAGATATTCTGCTGTTTGTTCTCTACTCTAGAAAATAGAGGTGGGCTGACTGCAGGCAGTAGCTCAGCACCACACAGCTTGCTCCTTTCCCCACCCAGTGGTGCAGGAGAAAGAGTAAGAGGAAAAGCAATAAAATTCCTCGGTTGAGATAAAGTTTAATAAGCAAAGAAAAAGAGGGTAAGCAGGGAAAGAAAACTAATGCAAAGGCAATCACTCAGCACCTCCCCCCCACAAGCAGAAGGATGCCCAGCTCCGAGTAATGGTTACATGCCAGACCAGCTCTTCCTGGTTTGTCTTTATTGCTGAGCATGACACTGTGTGGCAGGGAATACATACATCCCTTTGCTCAGCTGTCGGGGCTCTGTCCCCTCCTAACTCTTTGACCACTCCAGCCTAGACACTGCAGAGGCAGAGTGGGAAGAAGAGAAAGCCTTTATGCTTTGCAAGTACTGCTCCACAGCAGTCACAACACTGGTTTCTCATCAACACCGGTTTTGTCCAAAACACACAGCACCATAGAGCTGTTCTAAACAAAATTAACTCCAACCCTGCCCCATTCAGTACTGACGTTTTTACTTAACCACAGCCATTTCCCACCTGTGCCAACTGTCAGGAATGCCACACAAAGTCCTAGTGCAGCACCTGCCTAATTAAAACATTGTTTTACAGTAAAACTCCAAAAACACCATTTGACAAGGTGTCACTGAACAAATAGGCTAAGTCTTAATAACACAGATCAATTCATCAACGTAATATCCTGTAAGCTGTGAACCACTGGTCCTTGTGAGCAGAAGTCATTTGGCTTTTTGAAATACTAAAATACTTCCAATACCCATGAAATTCAGCCTCAAAGAAAACATCACACTTGCAGATCAAGAACTTGTACACAGAGCTCTGACAATCACAGACTGTGTCAAGGGTATAGGACTGGAGTCTAACACACAGATCTCAACATTTAAATCAGTTTCCTCTAGTTAATCTCAACTCAAAAATCTACACATTGTCTAAATGGAGCCTCCTGCCTTTTTTTTTAGAGGGGAAAAAGCAGAAACAGAACTCCTAAAAACCACTGGAAGGCATAGAGGTAATGTAATCTGGCTGCACAAACCATGGTTCGGCCATTCCAAGGGCATACATAGTAACAAGTTCTCCCTTTCTCTGACTACTTTGCACTGTGCAGCATAGGACCCTTCAGCTGAGTAATTGCTTTACAGGCAAGTTATCTCCAATTTTCCATGCATTATGAATAAAGGAGAAAAAAAAAAACCCAATCACAAAACAATATAACAGAACAAATCTAATGCTATGCTTTCTTGGGGATTTGTTTGGGGGTTTTTTTTTGCCACTTACATGAAGCTTCAGTAATGGACTCATACTGACTGGAGAAAAACTGTCAGAAGATTCTTCCAGGTTACCTGCCTGTGGCTTGCAACTTGAAGAGAGGATTTTTTGCAGTGGCACAAGTTCTTCATCATCATCATCATCATCAAGGTCGACATCAAGACTGCATTCCAAACTTTCATCTTCACTGTCAAAGCTGGTTTTTGATTTTCCACTCAGCCTGGACTTGGATGCACAGGTGCTTTCAACGTTTAAATCCCTCATGGGTTGTGAAGACCTATAGCCACTGTCCACGTGCCCTTCCTTAAAAGACAATGAATGGGGAACACTTTCACCAGTACCTTTGGACAGCGCCAGTTTCCCAGATTCTTCCACTGAACCAGAAGCACTTTCGGAAGTCTCATCTTTCGTTTGTGAAAACCTGTTGCTGGATTGAATAATACTGTAAGCACATCTTTCTGTTCTTTTCCCTTCTTGCTCTTTCTTAGCATCCAATACCTGAGATAAGCCAGTGTTCTGGGGATGAGATTTCACCCCTTTTGTATGTGTTAAGTGATGGAGAGAAGGCAACACAGCACTTTTTTCCTGAGAAAAAGGAGGGGACTTTTCCAAGAAAAAACATGAGTTAGCCACCTGTAATTGATTCTCTTTGGTATCCACAACTGAAATGTGGTTATTCTTACCAGGACTGTGTGCAGAATATGAAGATGACAAACCAACAGAGGAGCAGTTATTTTTCTCATTTTCATGGCTTGAGTTGAGGTATTCCTCTGGGAGAGGAGAATCATGTCTAGGCAGAGCAGCAGCCTCCATCAGTTGCAGAACACCACCACAAGTAGACTTTAGAAGGATATTTTTTACAAAGTGAGCCTTCCTATTTTTACATTTTGCAGGCGATCTACTAAAAGCAGGTTCATTCAAACTTGGTACTTCAGCCCGACTGGAACTGTCTGCATCCACACTCATGGCAGCACATTTCCTTTTCCCAGGAAAGTCTATTTGTTTTGATCGCCCAGAAGACACCTTAGCTCTAAGGCAGCATGAAGGAACAGACTGGGTCTTCTGCACACCAGCAGCCATCTCAGATGATGCCCTCAGTGCATTTGAAGATGATGCCTCGTGTTTGTAAACCCGCTTTGGCTTTGGTTGAGATGGGTCATCTAAAAAGTATTTTAAGAAGGTAAACCACTGTTGTCATGTTTAAAAAATAATTACAAGCTCCAAACCAACACCATACCCTTAAAGAAAATAACCAGTTTTAAATCAACTATGACAGATTTCTTTTTATCAGGAACAATACTTCCATTCTGCTTAAACACAGTGGGCCACAATTAAGATTTAGTTAATCCTGTACTGTTATGTTATTATTATGTTATTGTAACTAACTTGGAAATGAAATTAAATCCTTTTATTTTAAAGCAGGTGAGCGGCCACTGTATGACGCTTTTCCTGTATATAAGAATCAGTCAGTCTTTGGCAACAGACAATAGCCCAGTTAAGGTATGCAACTGGAAGAAAATGTCTGTAATTATGCATTACGTTTACAAGGAATGAACAGTACAAAAAGTGTCTGGGGTTAACTTCAGCAGCAGTCATAAAAAAGGCATTCAGAATACAAAGAAATCTGTTTTGAGGTTATTGCTCTATGGCACCAGAGCCCACCACCTTCATCATGATTTTCTGCTTTCTGTCTTAAGTTGGCATCAGCCCCTGGCCACTTAATGCCAAGCTACTTCATTGAGCTGATGTGGCTTAGAACTTCCCAACTCAAATTTTCAGCCAGAACACCTCTTCCCACCACTGGCCAAGTCCCAGTGGCAGCATAGGTGGAAAGTGAAGTGGAGCAGCCTCACTCCCAAATCCTCCTGCTGACCAAGCCCAAGTTTCTATTCATGTGAGCTTTTTATGTTCAGTTGTATCTACTATAGAATAAAATTACATGGTTAAAAACCAGACAACAAACAAGAATACCGGCTAAATTGTAGTGCTTGGTTCAACAAGAACGTTCCTCCTGGAATAAGCTGAAATTTGTTAACCACTACAGGGAATGTGGATTTTCCAAAATGCAAGAGAAACTATAAAAACAGTCAGGTACTAAGGGCTTAAGACCAAGAGATACCTGACCTCTAATTAGGTTAGAAACAATCCATTTTCACTAAAACCCCAAATTAATACCTTTTCAGACTTGCCATGCATTGGAAATAATCTTGACAATCCAACAGCTTTTTATTTTTTTAAGAGAGAAAACAGAAAAACTTAACTCCAAGAAAAAATGCCAATAAACAGACACTAAGTGATGAACCTGATTGTTTCAATAAGTCCGTATTATCAACACTGCTTCTACCTGAGGCAATCTTCCTCGAACCAGGATGCAGTACTTTTCTTAGAGGAAATCCATTTCCCTAAAAATAAAAATGGAGAAAATATAAAAGTTAACTACGTACTTTTTAAAACCAGGATGTTGACATCTTGAGCCAAGTATTAAACCCAGCACAGCCTTAGCTCCACATGCTCCCAGAAACACGCCAAAGCACTTCATTCCGAAACTTAAAACACGGAGCAAAGATCTCAACACAAGGGCTCTCCCACAACCCAAATTTTACATCTTTTACTTCAGATTGGCCTATTGTTCTACCTCTCTCTACTTTTAGGGCCATCAGTAAGCCTGGGTTATATGGCAACATACCCTATTTGGCTTTCCTCTAACAAGTCATTAGGAACTTAAAAACCAAATTGACAGAAAGCACAGACAAGCAAATACAGAGGAAGGGGTGCTAAGGAGAAAATGAAACATAAACTAAATCTTTCTTTCTGTTCCATTCATATTGCATTATGGAATCATAGATGACAGAATCACAGAATGGTTTGGGTTGGAAAGGATCGTCTAGTTCCAATCCCTCTGCCACAGCCAAGGACAGCTCACACTAGACCATGTTACCCAAGGATCTGTCCAACTTGGCCTTGAACACTGCCAGGCATGGAGCATTCGCCACTTCTTTGGGCAGCCTGTTCCTTATATCTAAACTGAGCTTCCTCTATTTAAATTTAAAACCATTATCCCTTCTCCTACTACTACAGTCCCTCATGAAGAGTTCCTCTCCAGCATCCTTGCAGGCCCCCTTCAGATACTGGAAGGCTGCTCTGAGGCCTCCAAATGTGTTCTCTATATGACAGTTAGAAAACAAAGTTGTAAGACATTTAAGATAAAGACATCTTTTCTATAAATACAATTTAAAGTTACAATTTCCATGCTCACATCTAACCCAGAATATGTCCCTGCTTTTAAACCAGGATTTCTCATTTACTGTAAAATAGTTAAGAACCAGCTTACCCAAGCATGACCTGAAGTTCACACAGGAACAGCAAAGAGCATAAACTTTTTTACAGCTGAAAAAGGCAGTACCGGTAATCCTATCCTGATAAGATCAAAATCACTGATTTCCACTTTTAATGACCCTTTTAAACACACCTGATGTGATATGCTTGTTCCTGAGAATGACTTCCTTTCTATGCAGAGAGCTCCCAGTGACATTGTGAATTCAGAGTCAGTTGGTGTGCAGGGCAGTTTCTTGGGAAGCCCTGGGGCTTGGCGCAGAGCTGTGCTGTTCACAGTGCCATTGTTTCTATCAGAGGCTTGAGTATCAGCTTCTGGTGATGGAACCCGTTTGTCGGAGTCTGAACTTGTGTCTTCTAGATCCATACAGTCAGTTTTCTGTTCCCAACAATTTCCACAAGACAATGGTGCTCTTGTTACTCCTAGACACTTCTCATTTCTTCCCTGACCTGACTTGACAGTTTTCTCCTTTTTCACCAAGGAATGGCTTTTTTGAGACCCTGGATTAACAAGGAGTTTTTCAATCACAACTTTTGGGTACAATGAACCCAGTGCCTTGGATGCTCTGACATTCTCTGAAACGTCTGCACTGTCTGTTTTCTCTTTAATTCGTCTCTGAAAGGCATCTAACACAGGACTTGTATTTCGTGTTTGGTCTGGCATCTTTTTTCTTCTGACCTTCTTCGGAGAAGATGCTTTCTTTTCAAAATGCTCAGCACACAAAGCTGCATCTTTTACATTTCCACTGTCCGGTGAGCACAATACAGTTCTGTCTTTATGGCCAAGGTCTAAGAGAGAGAAAAGACAAGACAAACTATTCACAATCACAATACTGGGGGGGAGAGGAGGAAGTCTTACTGGACTGTATTATTTGCTATTTTATCTCTCACACATGCAATTCAAAATTAATTTACTTGATCATTTAGTTTTGCTAGTGCCATGCAATTTATTTCGTATCAAAGAACTGCATGATCTATGTCACATCTTTAGCTGTTACAAACAGTCTCGCTCAAGCCTGAAACAGTAACCTGAATAATTACATCATTAAATAAATTCATTTATTAGGAAATTATTGGTTTAAAATACATTATTAGAAAAAATTCAATGTGCACATATTGATATAGCTGGTAAACTATAACCCTTACATTGCTGCTCCAATTTGGAATGAGATTAAACTATACTTCTGCACACTTAGATAACCAAACCTCACATAATAGCCTCTGTTTTAAAAAGAAAAACATACTTACCTTGGCTCAAAACTGGTTTGAAGAACTCTGTAATGGTCTGGTTTCTGAAGAGAAAACATAACTTTATCATTTTAAAAGAACAGAATCTAAACACCCCTACAGTGAATACTGACAAAATGCTGCAATTTATTTCTACAGATTTGATTTTAATACCAGCAGCTCCTGTTCTGGATTGATCAGAGAAAGCATCAGCATCCTTCTAGCCACCTACTGCTTGTGTGATGGTTTTAACTGCCTCCCCATCTCCACCATCAACACTTCGAGCTGGTAACTCCTACTGCTTGTTTCTCAAGGTGTAATAGCAGTAAGAAGCCATCAATACCATCAATGATCAAACCCTCTTTAACGCATTATTAACTGCCATCAAGTCTAACCATATAGTTCTACCTGCAAGTCATACCTTGTTGTCCAAAAGCCTTTGTGGCTTTTTTCCACCCATCTGGTGCCAGGCTGGGATGGAAATCCCTACCTGCACTATTACCAGACTCCTCAGCAAGAACTTGTGCCAGCACTGCCCCTTAAAAAAGTATATCGTAGCAGCCTCCCTCTCTCAACACACATTAAGAGCAACTTCTGACTTCCAACAGAAACAACAGTCTACAACCATCTTACTTTTATACATACACAGCATAAGTAATAGCTTTAAATTAGAGGTATTTTCTCTGGCAAGAGGTTAAGTGGGATGTGAGAACATGAAGACATCTCTCTGTGACCGAATGTACTTCTAAAAATGGGCATTATACGTTACTCGGAAATCTGACCATTAAAATGCAGCACAAACTCTGAAGTTGCTAATTCTACCTTCCTCACATCGCAAGGAAGTTCATTAACGACTTCAAGGTACTACTTAAGCCTGTTTTGGAAGTGTCATTTCAAGTTAAAGATATGACAAATCAAGAATAATACAGATTAAAGATCTTTTTCCATCTTTTGTAATATTTCTGTGTCTTCCAGAACAAAGCTCTAGCGTTACTGCCTGTGTAACAGTGATTACAAAGGCAAAACCTATTTATACCAGATTCTAAGCACCCCTAAGTGACTGCTTTCACAGAATCAATAACCATTTTTGAAGTTCAGACCAGAAGAACCCACTGCTCAACTGTTCAAACTAAGCCTGGATTTAATTTTCAATCTTCCCCTAAGCTTGTTACTTTCACATTTCCCAACACGGCTTCTGCGTTTTTAGCACCTGCCCAAATACAAAAAGCTGTTTGTGATGCATTGATCCTTCTTTAATCAGGCTACTGGCAAGCAGTGATGTTGGGAATACTGTAACTCAATGAAAAAACATCTGTAACTGGAACATGTGTCTCTTCATCTTACCAAAGAGAACAGAAAAACTACTTGTCTCCAGCCTGCCCCAGCTTAATCTGATGCCTGTTCTTCCCACAGGCTGAAGCATCAGGGTCCCCAAATTTCAGTTCACCAGAAGAATCAAAAGGCTGAATTGCATGTTTATTCACTGTTATTGCTGTTGCTGACTAATTAGTCTCCCTGTCATTGACCACCTCTGACACCCTGGCCTTACCTTCTCACAGCAAGGCTTCTCTCAGTCTTTCATTCCTCAGGACACTCCTCTGATACCTGCCTGTGACTGCTCTCGCACCTGCAAAACCATGCCATGCCACAGCTTTCTACATTGCACAGCTTTCCACAACTCTTCCACTTTCCTAATTAAGCAACTGTACTTCTCCCTTCTAGGGTAAAGCCCCATGTGCAAGACCAAACACTGCTGGCAATTCAAATCTCATCTTTAGTTACCTCTCAGATTCCTCTCTGAAGAAGAATCTTCTTCTTCTTCTTTTGGTTTCTCTTGAAACAAAACCAAAACCAAGGCTTTCAGCTATGTTCTTCACACAGCCACTGATTGTGAAGGATTGCTTATGTCCCTCCCACATCCACTACCTCATTGTTCTCTGGCATTCTAATTCAAGAGCTTTCCAACAAAATTAACATTTGTTCCGTAATTATACAAAGCCTTGTATAACATAACTGAGAGGATGGAGGCACTGATGCTAAAAGAAAAGGGGTTTTTCATACCCTCCCTGGGATAGGTTTAACTTGACTGAAGAGTGATCTGTCTTAGATTATTTGTTTTAAAGTGTTTATCTATTGACATTTTCTACTTTGCATTTGTAATTCTGCTTCTGGGAAGTCCAAGGGATAGGAACTACCCAGCTAAAGCAAAAACCAGCAACTTCTCGAGTGCTGTACTGAAATTCAGACAAGAAAGAGGACTAGGAAAAGTCAAAGAAAGACAAAAAAGCAAGCACTCATGTAATACAATACAAGAAGGAACATGAGACTACTGGGCTTTGCAACCTGTTCTTTATATATACGAAACAGAATTGTGATTTTCATGTAAAAAGGATCATAACTGTTCAGAAACTATTAATGAAAGAATTTCCACTCTTGTTTTAATAAAGGGTCAAATTATCAGCCCTAAAAGAATGAAGAACTGCAGCAGCAACAACAATTACCAGGTCTCACTCTTTTTAACCTGACACGAAAATCACAGTTGTTTCACATATCTTTGTCAACAACTACATAGCTCTGGTTAGCACTTTTTAGCAAAATAAGTAAATTCAGCAAAAGACAGTCATTCCCACTAAAAACTGACCCACTGTTCTTTTGTGAAATCTCATTTTCAGTGGGACAGCAGGGAAACACTAAAAAACAAAGAGAAGAAAAGGCAAACCCCATAAATATGATCTCACTTGAGGGGAAAAAAGGAAAAGCTACCCAGCTGGGAGATGGCAGGATCCTTCCAGGTCTTTCAAAATTGAGGGCACAACCTGCAAGAGGGAGGGAGGAAATTTTTCCACTTGTGTAAAAAGACAAACCCCTGAGTATAAAATCATAGAATGGTTAGATTTGAAAAGGACCTTAAGATCATCTAGTTGCATAGATGATAGGTAGGAGCCATAGGTAGGAGCACACCACATAGACTGTCATCCAAGGCTCTGTCCAACTTGGCCTTGAACACTGCCAGGGGTGGAGCATTCACAACTTCCTTGGGCAACCCATTCCAGTGCCTCTCCACCCTAACAGTAAAGAACTTCCTCATATCTAACCTGAACTTGCCCTACTTTAGTTTGAGCCTCTCCAGCATCCTTGTATACTTTCACAGTAATTAGTATTTACAGCCATATCAGTGATTATATCTGCTTGGATAAAACCTGTACTTTTAAAAATCTGTGCTCAAAGCACTAGAAATAGCTCAGAGAAAGCAAAGCCAAGCAACACAGAAATTAAATACTAAATGATGCTATGTCTTTGACGAAATGGAGCATCTTGAAAAGCATCACAGAATTAAAACACAACAACCAAAACAACAAACCAACTCAGAACAGAAAGTCACACACAAAGCCACAGTCTTTCAGACCACAAGAGTCTTTTATAGAACCACAGCAGAACTAAAAGAGTAGCTCCACTTCCTCGGGCAAGAGGCAACACAGAAGAAGAGCGGAACTTCCACTTTCTCCTTTTCCTTCAAATGTCAGTGCTATCAAAAAAGAGCATTAGCTGAAATGAATAAACACCGCTAATGGCATAAGAAAACTATGACATTGCCTCCCACTGCCTTCACTGGCAACCTTGTCCTCCAGTAATTGTTATCAGTACAGCTCACAGCTGGAACCAGCTTGAAATCTGAATCAGTGACAACCTAAGTTCCCTCTTTAAAGTGGAACTGCTGAAGCTTGCCAAGCTCCACAGGCAGACTGCTAACAAACACCGACAACTAAGATAGGAGGATGTATAGTACACGTGTTTTGAACCATGTGCTGAAGATGTCTGTCAGTACCCAGCCAGCGAGGGCTATTTTTCAGTTTCCCTGCATGCTGCCTGGCTGTCAGACCCCTTTCACCTTGGCCAGCAAACTACCGGCACCACCTAAAAACAAGGGCAAGCGCCTGAGGGTTGTATCTGCCTCCGGCGCGCTAACACACTGAGGAGGGCACCAGCGGACTCCCATCACCGTGCTCCCCGGCAGCCTTACACCCCACCTGCCAGCTTGGCCGGGACTGAAAGGCTGGAGCAGGGACCACCACCGGGGCCTCCTTCTCCGCCCCACGCCGGCCGCGCACCCCCGGGCCCCGACCGGAACACACCCCCACCCCCGACTCCGTGGTGCATACCAGGAGCCCCCCGGAGGGGCGCCCCCTACT
>JBAFWW010045810.1:0-31831 GCA_036873685.1 Agapornis canus | reverse complement strand
AATTGCAGCATTCATACTCTGTGAAAGAGAATTTGTACAGCTGTAGGCTGGTACATTTGATCTGCAAAACTTCGGTAGAGCAGTTCTTCGTTGGAACAAGCTAAATTCTTTTAAAATCTTTCTTTGCTTTCAGATAGGGCCTTTAAGAAAATAATAAGCTCATTTTTATTGTTCTCCTTCTTATTCTGAAAAACATTCTCCTGGATGTAAAGGACTTTTCACTGGGGAATAAAGCAGAACTCCAGACATGGTTGAACTAGCATCTAATAACACCAACTCTTGTACAGAATTTCTTATGACTTTGTACACTGCTTTTATTCCCTGTACCCATGAGAAGAGGGCAGAGCACTGTTCCAGTCTGTTCCCCATAACTCTTTTGGAGGCTGAGTCATTTGTAAGGTTTCCACTATATTCCTCTGCTCTGCAGCTCCTGGCAGGGGAAAGGGTGGATGGGACCCTCCTCTCTGCAATTTTATGTCAATTGCATGAGTGAGTTTTACACAATAATCAAATTGAGGAGGAAAAAAAACACAGAAAAATGTATTTTATGGGAACAGATTAGGAATCTTGACACTACCAATCACCACTTTATGGGGCAGGATATAATTAAAATGTCAAAAAATAATAAATTAGCACCAAAATAGAGTGATCTTTATTATTAAAGCTTTCCTGTCCATAAAGAACTATTTCTATTGGACAAAAAGCTTCTCTAATATAAAAGAACAAACTACATTAGACTTGAATTATCATTTATATCAGCTTCTTTGCACTATTCTAGCAGCATAAAGGAATCTATACTGGGTACAAGTAACCTACATTCAGCCTTATCTGTTGATGTTGCAGAAGTGGTAAAAAAAGGCACTGTGGTATGAATCATACCTGGTATGTTCACAATAGTTTTATCTAGGGGTGAACTTCATTAATGGCATGAAACTGTATAATATGTATTATAATGAGAGGAAACTGCAGGAAGATGTTTAAATATGCCTTTGTATGCATGTAGACCAAGCATCTCTGAACTTTTATCATGCTATGTGTGTCAACTATTGCCTCCCAAGAGGTATTCAGGGGTGAACAGTATGGGCTCCGCATTCCCAGCTCTAACCATGAAAACAGAAATCTTCATACCAATGGAGTAAAAGCTCAGTTTTACTGAGCTTCTCTGATAGAGAACTCTAAGGTACTTAGGTAACTGCATCTTTTAATTCCTTTTTGTAAAGACTTGGTATAACTAAAAATATGGATTATGTCCCTGAACTTTCACTTCCATTTTAGAAAAAAAAAATCACAGCATGGCTATTTCTAATAACAGCATAGAATTAAAATATTTGCTTAAAACTTTGTCATTGACCACCTATAACAGAAAGATACCTTGTTTCTTACTACTGTATATATTAGAGAAATATTATATTTGCATGCTCATCAGGTATCTCCACAACTTGCTTGTTATACAACATTTTTATCCTATGTTCTTCTTATGCTGCAAGTACAGGTGAGTTTACCCATACAAGTAGTGCTGAAAGTCAAACGAGGCTATTCATCAAATGCATATACTGTGCATCTAATGCCTATAGGAATGAAAAGCTGACCTAAAATATGGACTGGAAATAGTATTAATTTCTTCTGTTTTGAAATACAAATAAAAAATTGATGATGAATCATTCAGCTACTGTATATATGGCTTTCAAAAACAAAAGATCAGCTTTGAATGGTATAGCCATTATTAACATTTCTATAATTGCGTGGAAATTCTAGCTAGCAACATATTTCCAAAAAATGAAAGAACAAATACCCTCAGTGAAAGTACCTGAAACTCTTAATTAAGCTTGACCTTGAAAACTGTAAGAAGAATACACTGCCAAAAGAAAAACCAGTTCAACATCATAAAAGAAGTAGATTTGGTATTTTGCACACCTACTCAGATGACCAGATCAGTGTTCTTTACACACTCTTCATAGTAACTGCAAACCATTCCTATTGCTATCAAGAGCCCCCATAAGCCAAAAGGCCTGATCCCTCTTTATTTTAAGGGATGGAGGCTTTTTAGCTATTTTCTTTGCATTATCTAAATGCCCTCTTGTAGATATCATAACTTAGAAGAAAATAGCATGACCTGAAAAGGTATGCTAACAGAGAAAGTACATTATTTAGCTGCACTGTCACCACCAAAGCCATTCTAATAAAAACATTTAGACTCATCAATAAGGACAGAATGGAACTCTGCCTGCCAGCTCTGAGCCTATTCAAAGGTTAGCCTCAATTTAGCGTCAGTTCAAACTCATTTAAAATCCCATCCACGAATTGAGTTTGCTGCCCTTGCTGCTGGGGTAGCTAAATAAGGAGTAAGATAAGATCAGAGCAGTACTTCAGCTATCTTAACTCACCTTTGAAAGAATGCCTATAATGTTATGCATACAAACTGTACCAACTCCTACATATATATCTATTTTTTTATAGCGAGAAGGTGCACAAGAGCAGGATAGGTTTCTATTTTCAGCTGGGGTCCTGTCCCAGTTACAGCAAAGCTAAATGCAAGACTTCAGTCACAAAAGTATTGAGTCACTCCAAAATCCTCACTCTGGTATTATATACATCTTCATGCACTAAGAAAACAATCTTCTACTGTTTCTTTCTTTCTTTCCTTATTGTTTTGCCTTCTCAAGAATACAGAATCTTGCTAGCAGATGCAGCTAGACAAGGCAGAAGCAAAGCTTAAAGTCATTCTCTCTGCTTAAAATTAAGCAAGAGGCATTGTTAGCATAAGTGGAAGAGTCAACAGCTTAAAGTGGTTTAAAAACCTTGTAAGTTCACCAAAAAATATTTCCCATAGAAATGAAACAGGCACATACAATACAGAAAGCCATAACAATGTCTGCCAAAATCTAGATGCAGATATATTTAGGATTGGTTCCACTTTATGTTTGTTTTAGTTCCGCTATAATGCTCAGATTTGCCTGGAGCTGACTCACACTGCTTCTGAAAGGAAACGAAGTTTAACATCTCAATTGAAGAGTGCAATCTGCCCAGAGACCGGATCTCCACAGCTTTTACTGACCAAGGAAAATGATCTGATTTATAAAACACTTGACATCTCCAAGAGCTCCTCCATAGACCCGAATTCCTTGCCTGGGCTAAATTAGCTGTAACAGATAATTCTGCAGAAATGTTTAGCAAGCTTATTAGGCCTCTGCATATTAACACAGGGAGGGGGAGAAAAACAACCTATTGCCATTGGATTCTTCATGTAAAGTATTTCTCAGTAAGAAGGTGACAGCAGAGTGCTTTATTTGCTTCTGTCACCAGCCTCAGTTTAACTCAAAGTTTATTAAAGTAAACAGGAGTCAGAAATTTAATAAGCTTATAAGATGCCAATATTTCATACATTGCCTGGAAAGGGTGCTTCAGGACAAGATGTACCTTCTCAAGAGAAGGTATGGGCAGGCTGCATCAGTTCACTGTAAAACCTGGCTCACTTTACAAACTTCTAGCTGGAAAAATAAGTCCAAATATTAGAAAGAAAACCATATTAAATGAGAACAACAGAAAATTCATCTTGTTTAAGGTCTAAAATAAAACCTGCTCCCATCAAGTACTCTTGCAATTTAGTTACAGTGATCTCAGCAAGACTCAGAGCAGGGCTCAGCTGTGTATGTCACGTCCCATCAGGAATGCTCCCAGTCTCTGTCTCTTCTTTTCAAGTTCACAGAAAACAGCATCCTACCCAGTGTTGAGCTCTGCGCTGTGGCACCCAAACTCACAAACATACTAAAGCCTTAAACTGTATACTTAAAATATATGGTCAGGCCAGGTGGGAAAGCCTGTTCTATAGAGATGTTTCAACAGTAACATGAAGTCCTTGCACAGGCCACCTCTTCCGATCACAAATCTTTACACTTTTTCTGACATAAATAAAAATGAGTTAGACTACTAGAACTTAATGTGATAACACCTGAAGGTGCAGATGGGTGCATCTATTTGTCTACCATTGCCACTCCAAAGTTTCTTCTCCTGCTGAGGATCCCATTAACATGTAAATCTTCCCCATCCCTGCCTGACACCTGAATTCTTCAAAATAATTTAGCATCCCTTTTTCTCACCTGCAGGGCAGCCTTCTTCCTTTTAAATGTTAATTAGGCATTTGGTGGCACAGCCTAAAGTGCTCAATTCAGAACCATTTATCAGTTTCCCCTCATCTCCATTCCCCCCTCAATCATCATTTTAGAGAAGATCGAACTGCCTTTGGTTCTCCTCCATCAAGGGTCCTAATCAATAACCAAGGATATTAAGCAATATAAAATATCCCATGGGCAGGTGGCAGGAAGGTTTGGTGGGGTTTTTTTGGAGATGGACTGCACAATTTCACTTCTGGGTTTAGCATTCATAGTCATGAGACAACTTGGATTCCACTCTGCTCTTGTAAATTGGCTGCAGTCATGAAGCGCAACATACCCCAGCAAGTGGTACCTCCTGCAGACCAGGTTATCAGATATTCTTCACATAACCTTGGTGGTATTTTGATTCTACCACTTAGCAGACACCCATCAGCTTCAACAGGGTCAGGATTTTATCCTGCATGGTTTTCATATTGCCCATCACACGACAATGACCCACACTGCATCAGAGTTTGAAGTCCCATTTTAATATATTGATGTATATTTACGATGTCTATACTTTGATCTAAGAGATGCTGGGAGCCCCTATAGTAACATAAAATCTGACAGCTTGAATTTGAGTAGTGACAAACCTATAGGTAACTGCTGAAAAGCCTTGAGTAAGGCTTCCTTCAGGTTCAGAAGTTTTACTGCACCAGCACAAGATTCAGACAGCACAACACTGGCTAACCAAAGTCAGTGCCATCCAGCAGCTCCTGCTTAGCAGGGGCTCAACTGTAGAAAACAGTGTAAATTGAACGGGAAAACTAATGTTTGCTCTGTCAGCTGCACCTGCCTATCAAATCACGCTGTCCATTAGAGGTTATTTTCTGAAATCTCTTAACCTAATAAACTGAACAGACACAATGATATTTATGCAGCTATGAAATACTGCAGCCTGTCAATGCTGCAATACTTAACTATCAAATCTACCAAATAGCTCCTATCTCCAGAGGATTTTAACTCATGACAGAAGTGAATTGGAAAGGCAGATGTTTGTACAGCAGTTTTCAGAGTGAAACAGATCCCACCTCAGAGCACACGGTTTCAAAATAGCATCCCCTCTCTCCCAGTTAGATAAGAATTAAGTGTTGCCATTAAGTGTTTACAAACCACATGATCCAACAGGCACAGAGCAATAAGTTTAAATAAACAAAACCAAGGGTTTGTGCAATTTTGTATTGGTATACACACACATATAAAGCAGGTTTGTTTTAGTCTATTACACAAAATAACTGCCTCAGATGCTGTTATGGGCACTCATCTCTGACATGGGACATTTAATTCCCCATCAGAATCAATTAACTCATGGTTGAGACTACAACTGCAGGGAATACTAATTAATAACTATTAATTAGTCAATTAAAGGTTGGGACAGCCTGTCAGCCTCTGTCTCAGGTGAGCGTTATACAATGCAAGGCTCACTGGAACAACCAGTTTGAAACTAAGCACATTTTCCTTTTGAGGAAAGTAATTAATCTGCTGCTTGTAATTCTGCTCAGTTTCTTCATTAAAAGCAGCATTCGTCCCCCTTCACTGCAGACTCTGCCCAGCAGATAACCTTCCTCACTGTGTTCACCTTGCATCACAATACCTTGAGATGCACAACTCCAGTCATGGTCCATTACATCTTCATTAGATCCTGCAATGTGGAAAACTACTGCCTTAGCCAGCAACCAGAACTGAACACAGGGCTGTAATGCTGTAGTATGTGTAGTTCCTAGCCTATATGCTGAGGAAGGTATTGCTGCAGGAGGAGACACTGATTTATGAGTTTGCTTGCTTGGAGGAGGAATCTGCTTCCCATCCAAAAGCCAGCTAGCAGCTCAGGAATTCCAGCTGCAAAGGAGATGGTCAAAAAGTGCCAAGTCCCAGGTGAGGCTGCCAGAACTTGGAGTTTCTTCCACAAGTAGAAGCCACCTTCCAGAAAGCTGGAAGGATGATTTCTGCACAACCTTGCTTAGCAAGCTGCTGCATATCTGTGGAGCAGCAAGAATGGCTCTCTCAACAAGGATATTAAGATAGCTTGTCAGCATCTCAATATAAAGGAAATGCAGCGGTATAAGGACAGAAGCCCAAAGATAGCAAAGGTTTACAAATAACTTGGTGGGAAGAGAGTAGAACAAAAATAACCCATAACCCAAGAACATGTTCTCTATATTTTTTCTTATATGAAATTTCATTAAAGCAGCCTTAGCAATCCAGTTGGTAAAGAAATGGATGAAAGCCACTAACTCCTGCACACTGCTCCTGCAGAAAATGTGTGTGTGTTGTGTAAAGAAGTAAAGAATAGCAAGTGATGAGTTCAACTAATTCTTTAAGAGGACATAATCCTAATAACCTCACTGGAGAAAACCATGCCAAGAGCAGGCAGAGAGGCTGAAACCCCTGACCCTGGATCAATCCATGTAAATACACATTGCACCACTACAGTTGTGCAACTGCAGCACGGGGAATAAAAACAGACATCAAAACCACTCCAACCATAACAGCACTTACGAAGCCTTTCTCCTTTATGAAGCTGTTTCTGCTCTTCCTGCCAAGGAAAAATAGAAAGAAAAAGGCAGTCCCTATGCTAGTGTTTCTGTGCAAAGGAGGCAAACCACCTTAAAGATGTTTTTTGCTGTGCATTGCTTCTCTGCCTAATGCTAGACATACAAAAAAGAGAGGATGGCCAAGCTGCATATGCTACACCATTCTCTAGGACCTTTCCATACACTTCCTCTATGATCCTGATCAACTCTGATACCCAAGTGAAAAGTACATGTTCCTGGTCTTCCTTTTTCAGGTTTGGGACCTTATGACAAAATTTTATCAGAGGTTTCTACACATAAGCACAGTTTCCAACTGCATACCCCAACAGCTTCAAAATGCTCAGTCTCCATTTTGCCTAACCAAAAATCACACCTCCCCAAAGTTAATAACTTTAAGGATTTCAGATGTACGTAAGTGTGGGATCCACCAGATTGGGAGCTCTGCAATTATCTGTCACAGAGAAATGGGTCATAGTTATTTGGATACAAAATACCTAGTGCTTCTCAAAATCTCTGGAAGCAATAAAAGTCTTTATTTAAAGCACAGAGGCAAAAGAACAAAAGAAAAGATGAAATTAAAGTAAATCTTGCACCACTGAGCTGGCACAGACCACTAGATCAATGCCAGCACGCAGCTCCACTGTAAAGGAGCTCTGCATTCTGATCACTAGCAGTCTGCATGCAAATGCAATGCTAAAGGAAGAACAAAGAACAAAGAAAGCAAATACAAATGCTTATGCACAATTATTCAATTTGAGTTTGTTAATAAAAAAGAGTTTCATTTTTTGCTTCCTCCTCTGAAAGGTTGTTTCCAACATGGCTCTTTCCACATTTGCAAAATAGACTATTTCAATGATCCACAATTTCACATTCACATACATGAGGCAAGGATGTTGACTCCACCTTTACTTACAAACAACAAAACATCATGTTATTAGCGCAAAGATATCACACTTCTCCCTGAACGTGTATTCAAAGCAAATGGTTTCTAATAGTAAGCTTCCCCCTTGTCAGCATCACAGCATGCACAGGTGCCTGGGCTGGAGGGGAAGTAGTGCATGGTTTCATGACATTTCTGTAGGGAAGGATTCCTACCTCCATTAGCATTAATAGCTGGTTTTCTGGTATTCCCTAAGAGTTGCAAGAGTCCCAATCACTCCATCAGAGGCCACATAGCTTGATTCTCAACAAGGTGTTAGCTTTTAATAGGTTTTTCCATAATAACAATATTTTCTAAATGAGTAAGACTAGGGAGCAGATTTTTAAAGGTTTTCCAGCACCAAAAGAGTAGGTAAGTATGCAGCACTCCAGCTCAGCCACCAGCTGGGAAACCAGTTTTGGAGCTCTAAATCACAATCTCCCAGTTTAATCTCACAGAAATACCTTTGCAACGAATCTCTTCCTTGCTACATGGACATAGCACATGCTACTTACACAGCATCAGCCCATCTCACAGAGCTAATTCATTCAGATCCTTTGAACACAGTGGCAATATTACAAGGACCTGCAGTGCACACTCTGAATAACACATGGGAAATCCCTTTGCATAGGGCTGGAAATGTTTAATAAGGAGCCTTAAACAAAGTCAATGATTAAAGCCAACCCAAATAATCAGACACATTTTGCTCTCTCTAATCAAACCACTGTCCAGATTATCCTAGACATGTGAAAAGATTGAATGTTGAGTTTATTAATTTACTTCTTTAAAAACTGTGTGATGCCCTGTTTGTTATATTTCTCCCTCACCCTGTTCCAAGAGCAAATACAAGTTTCAATACTGTTTATGTTACTATCATTTGAAAATTAATAGCTTTTCATACATCTTTTGACTTCCTGGTGACTGCAAGGAAAAACAAAAATCTTAAATATATTCAAGGGTAAGTGTCATTTAAACTGCCTCTGATAAACATGTATTATAGTAAATTACCATAAACATGCTATGCACTGATGTAGACAAATGCCCAAAGAGAAAACCCATGTAAACAAGATAAGTAAAACTGTCTTATACATATTTAAGGGATCCATAAATGAGAGCTAGTCATAAACTTGATAAAGGTAATAGAAGACATATGTTAAACTTCATTGCTATAGAATTCAGGTTAACAGGTGATATAAATGTTTCAGTCTTTTATCTGAGATTCTAGCATTAAAGATTTAGTCCCTCTTCAACTGCTTTGGGCAGGTGGAAAGGTTTTTGTCCTTTTCATCTTTTGTTTTTAACCTTTGCACTTCTGTTAGCTCTTTTAAATTTTGCTTCTTTCTTCCCATGTTTCTTAGCTTGTTAAATGTTAATACGTTGTACGCAGGCATATACACCATGCACCCACAGCATTACTAAAAAGAGAGCTGTCAGTTCTCTGATGAAAAGGCTTGCAAACACAGGAATCAATTTTCTACTAATCAAAAATCCATCTTAGTAGTATTATAATTGAGACCTACAGGCCACCTCTGCAACGGCAGGGCAATTCCTTTCTCAGCCCAATGGAGGGCTCAGAGCTAGCTATTGCCTGTTGCTGGAAGTCTTGAGCAACCTGCTGTAGCTGACTGTTCTCTGCAGGGGCCCTGAGCTGGGTGATGACCAGCAGCATCAAGCACCCACAGCTGCTCTGCAATCCCTATTCCAGAGCTCCTCTCACCAGCCAGCAGAAACACTGGGTGACTTCCCATCCCTGCTCCATGCTCCACTCCCAACCCTCCTGAGCCTCATCTGACCCTCCAGGTTCAACATTTTAAATGCCTTTCAATGCTTTTGTCACAACTTCAGCTCTGACATTCTCCCAGTCTCAGGGACTGTAATTAGAAAAGACAACCTGCAAGAGGACAGTAGGATCACTCCTTATACCATAGATACTGCAATTATAGACGCACAAGACAACATGCTCTCCTCCCCACTATCCGCTACCTTCTTCACAGTTACTTGCTTCAGGAGCAGCTGCTTCTAACCAAACACAGACACCAAGTATAAGCAGTAGTTTTGTTGCCGGAAGACTGATTTTATTATGGCTTTGTGGTATTTGGTATCTTTCCTAAAATCCCAGGTGCTCACATACTGTATTTGCATGGGAATCTCACCACATTCAATTTCTAGTTCCCAGGCTTGCAAAGAGTTTAAAAATGTGTCTGAAAGACATAAATTTGTTTTCAAAAAAGGAAAAAAGAAGAAAAACTGCAAATAAATCACTCTCAAAGTCTACATCAAAAAGTGTAGCAGGGCTTCTAACCTGAGTGAGGCATACCAACCAGCACTGGATACACAGATCCTCATAGTGGGCTTGAATGCTCAACATCCCAATTCAGAAACAGCTGTCACTGCTTCACACCAACATCCGGCCCAGCACAACATAGTGACAGACATTCACCCTTATATAAATAAATACATCTGTGTCCGTCCCCCCCGAGGTGTATAACTTCCATATAGGACATGGAAATGGCTGTTAATGTTCATTACTTGAACATTTAATTTAAACATCATGTAGCTGTTGATCTTGGGTTTAGTTTCCTATAGCCAGCTTTAAATTAAAAAAGTGTGGTTGATTTATTGCATCCAGAAGTTTGAGATCTTTATAGATTACTCATTATCATACAAAAAACTCTCCTAGAGCACTGCAAGAGCACATTGGTATTTAGGGTCCTGCTCTTTCATTCCATCTCTCAGTGATTTTCTCATCAAGTCAGCTCAATTTCCAAGTGCTTCCTCTCTCAACCCCAACAGCCACTCCTGATAATTGCCTAACTCTGAAAGCAAAGCAAGGTCTTTTCTGGCTTATATATTAGTAGCAGTAGACTGTGAAATCAGAGGTTAGTTAATAAGCCATCAGGACAGTCTGGACTGTCCTTACAGCCCTGGCAGAAGCAATAACACTGACTTATTCACCTAAGTAACAGAATGTAAGCCTGAATGTACCCAGGTAACAGCAAAAAAGGCTGCCGTTCACAAGCAATTGCTTGTGTCGGGAACCTCAGGAAAAGATACCAATAGTCAAAAATATTCTGAGCTATTTTACCAATAGAGTTAAATTTCAGGGTTTATTTTAGATCTGATACTTCAAGAAAAAAAAGAGAGGAACATTATAACTTTTTTCTTCTTTGAAGCTTTTGTTATTTAGCTAGAGCAGAGATGGACCAGAACCAAGGCCCTTGATCCAAATACTCCCCCTACTATCTCTTTGCCAAAAATCAGAATCTGTACATTGTGCCTCCCCCATCAGTGACGGTCTTAGACTTCACTGCATTCCCTCCCTGAGCCTTCTTGCCAGTCTGTTTATTTTCTCTTCATCAACATTTTTGGGGAAGAGGCCATTGCATTTTCCATCAAGCCGCTTCTCTCTTCCATCGATTCTTATTCTGCATTTTTCCCTTTTGCTCGCACACAGCACTACACATATTTTCTTCTCCATTAACTTAACTCACAATTCATCAAGATGGTGCACTCCAGAGCCAAACAGATGTGGAGCTGGTTTAGAAGAAAAGGCAGGGATTGCTCCACAGCTCACTAGTAAATGGTATCAATCTTGCTCCCTTTTAAATGAAACATGTAAGTTTCTCTTAGTCATGTTAATGAAAGTATTTTGCCAAGTTTTCCCAAAAGTGGAGGAAGAGGAGATTACAGCATTGAGAATAACAGGCCTATATTTTTAGTTAATGGATATCACACATTAGAAGAACTAAGAACCTTTTTGGGCTAGGAATACCATAATAAAGTGCACTTCTGTATTTGAAGCAAGGGCCAGGAACCTCTCTCTAAGTGGCATATAATGGTTCTGCAATGTTTTCATGAGATCAGCATAGAAAACAATTCTTATCTGACCACATCTATGAAAGTCTTCAGGAGGGGTTGGAGATTTTTTTGTTTCCATTATTGAAAGAATTTGATATATTCAAAGCCAAGAGACATAGTTAACTCAAGCATCCTTCTTGCAGCTTTTCACAGAATCATTAAAGTTGGAAGGGACCTTTGGAGATCATCTGGTCCAACCACCCTGCCAAGGCTCTTGTATTCCCCCAGAGTAACCACTACTGACACTTATCACAAAGTACTCATCTAACTGAATGGTTCTTTAATCTCACATGGCAACTCCCAAAGTGCAGCTTCCACTTAGAACCATACATGTTCCCTGTACACAGGAAGGAAAAAGGGCCTCTAAACTGCTTCAGGAGGTTAGGGCTTTATTTCCAAGGATGGAAAAGGAGCTGAGGACAATATTTCTTAAGTCACTTAGTTTTTCTGGTAGTATACCTTCAAAGACTTAAAATCCATTCCTTCCCCCAAGTCAAATTCTACTTTTCCAGCAACTTCTTTGTCTCCTGTTCTTCTGGTTCTATACAGATCTCAGTTCTCAAGTTACAGAGTCATTATTGTAAGCCAGAAAGATGCAACCACCTCAGCCTTACCTGATATGTCCCCATCTCCAGGTTTTCTTCCATACCATTACAATAGTCCCAATTACTGCTCTTAATGATTTATTCTCCTTTATTCCCATAAGAGATTTCCTTTGCCTTCATCCTGAAATAATATGAGCAGTTACCACAAATTACAATTGCTTTGCTGCTCCTGGGGAGTGCATTTTATACCTGCCTCCTTTTCTGCAGCTCAACAGGACAGATCCTTAAGGACAACCAAAACCAGCTTTTCTCAGCTGGTTTACTCAAGTTTTATGTTATAACTTGCCAAATACAAAATAAAATTTGATTTTAAAAAGCAGGGTGCAAAAAAAAAGAGCCAGCAAAAAAAGAGCCAGCTAACAACCAGAATACAGGATCTTAGCATCCACAAGTTCACAACTGTCAAAAAGAACAACTCATCCTAATGGGGCAATGTAAACTGCACTTTCTACTTCGATAAGCACAAAACATGAGCTCTCATGATGATATAAGTTGTTGTGGTTGGGTTGGTTTTTTTTTTAAATGATAAATGAACTGCTTGGTTGTTTTCTCTCTTTTGATAGTTTTGAAAGGAGAGACTGTACAATGGCAGGAAATAATTGAATTGTAAAGACAGAAGCACAGATGGATAACAACTTTCTGTCATTTGTTCCTGAAACTTCCTAAATGAAATTCACATCAAAATGTGAAAATCTGTAAAGCATCATTAATTTCAAGAGATCAGAGCAAGATTTTAAGCAGGAACTATGAAATAGTTTCTGTGTGTACTCTTCTGATGTCTTTCCTATTTCATCTAATTAACAATAAAACAGATGTCCCATGACAAAATCAGCTTTTTTATCCAATAACACTCTGACAATCTAAAAATGCCAATCCCTTCACATATGTAAGTTAAATGTCACTGGAGAGAGTTGATGCAATTTAGAGACAAAAGCAAAGTGAATATTAACATTGGCTAACTACTGAGGTGCAAAGAGAACTATTGTCCACCCTTCAAAGTTAGAGACCTCTAGTGCAGGGATCTTTGAACTAACCCTGTTCACAGCTCTTAAAACATAACCTTATCAATTTAACTTTCTTAAGTGCTTTAAGTTACAAATCTTAATACAGATAAATTAAAGTACTCAAAGCTCTTATAAAGACTCATATTCTGAGGTAAAAGTGATCTGTATTTCCTGTCAGACATTTGTAAGAGCCAGGAATAAAGAAGCTAAAGCTTCAACTCAGAAAAATAGATTAGTAATATCATAGCCAAAAAAGACATTATTTTCTTTACTTGACTACATAAACATGGAAAACTCACAGCATTGGTGTCCTTTTACAATGTGTGGCTCAAATATTCCAGCACTGTGAAAGCTCACTCTTAATTACTCATTGTTGGTATATATATCTACTGATATCTACTAATTTACCACCTGCCCACCTGGTGTAGTAGTTCACCTGCAGATTGGAATCAAAGGCAGGGTACTCTCAGGGCAGGGCATTCTCCATTTGTTTATGTTGTTGTTAGGAATTACACATGGAGGAAGGTGGTCAAGACTGCTTCAGGTGGAAATGCCTCTTTTAGAAATATTCACAACCTTGAGCTTAGGAAGGCATCCTGCTCATGTGTCCCCTCAAAGAAAATGAAGCTATTTTTGACATTCAAAAGATTCCCTTTAGTACAATATAATTATTCTGAAGACACTACATCTCTTTATGTAATGTGATATACAGTGCTCAGAGCGACTCTGGAGAAGTTAATCATAGTTGCAATCATGTGTCTTTCCCGATTCATGCACTTGTGTGATTGACAGAAACTCCCAAAGCAGAATTCAATTAAGTATAATTTTGATTTTCATAAGACAAGCCTGCCTTTGTTGTAACACCAAAATCAGTTCTGAAACACAGATAAAATAGATATTAAATAATGCAATCTGCAGCTGCTCAGGTAGAATAAATGCCACCAATAATAACGCTGCCACTGTTACGTTCTGCAGACTTCAGAGTCTGTTTTCTCCAAAATTGAAATATGAATATCTCAAGTTCCAGGATACCTTAGGGTACATTTTCAAGGTTATTAACTACCTGAAGTGCAAAGACTCACAGGGCTTTTCAGAAACACCAAGACTCCTACTCCCACTGAATCAAGAGAAGTGCAAACCTAATGCTCAGAGTATCAGAGCTATGAACATCTATTGTGGTGGCATCACCTTCAGCAGATTATAATGTCTGTCCCACATCATCTTCTATATAAAGAAGTGCTTTGATAATGCAGCATACAGGGATAATGGTACAGCAATCCATGGTACAGTCTGGTCCATGAGAATAATCACTGTGATTTATCACCCAAAAACCTTGAGAACTTCTGTATAGTCATAACAGTACTTACTTTAATTGGTTGAATACTGTCCAAGATTTGATCAGTTCACCCACTCTAATCTTGCGTGCCATGCCAAAACCCATTAAAGCAGTATTCAGTTCTTCCACACAATCCATGATCTGCTGCTGCTTTCCACCTCCCACTCTCAGCACACTGAGCGGTAAGATGAAAGAGTCCCTGAATTTGTCCCTCATGAAGTGGCCTCTGCAAGACTGGGGTCAGGAGCTAATGCCATCTCCCCCTCCCACACCCACAGCATGCCAGACAAGGACTGTTTCCCAGTACCTGCCTGTTGCATCTACCTGCTGCCTCTCCTTAAATGGCAGGTACAAAAGACCCTGGCACCACTGTAATCACAGTAATAGCGTTTTAGAAATACAGACAGTTTTACTCCTTTCAACCTCTTTCATTCTGCTTTTTTTACAATAAATACAGGCAACAGTAAGGACACAAATCCCCACGTATCATTACAGAATGGACCAGCCACCACACAAAACGTTTCTAGTAAAGGCAACAAGGGAATGCTTTCAGAAATTCGGTTTGGGTTCTGTATCACAGATGCCACCACTGCATATTTGGATGATGGTCTGCTTCCCTAACAAGCTATTTACAGTCAAAACAAACCTGGCCGAGGAAAGTGCACTTTCCAGTGGGTTGCACACACCTGATGTGGAAAATGCAGACAGACAGACCTGACGGCAGGTCAAGCTGAGCGTTGTGCTAAAGAACGGGGGAAAACGGGTCTCAAAAGAAGCATCAGAGTTGAAGGTCAGACAACACGTGTGCTGCTTCATTGAAGGCTGGGGACAACCAGCGGTGGCTCTAAACACAGTCTCTGCTGCTCTCTAGTGTCCTAACAATCACCTAGCTCAGCACAACGGGCTCCTGCAAAGAAAGAATAGTTACTTCAGTGCCATCTCAGCCCCAGTTAGGAAGGTATATTATTAAATGTTAACAACTGAGAAATGTGTAGGCTACTCATTCTATTTCCATGGCCCTTTGAGTTAGTGGATCTCTTATCTGTTTTTCCTACTTCGTACTATTTACCATAAGTTAGAACAATGCTAAAACATTTTTATAGGCCACTAAACTCTTGAAGATTGTTAGTGGACATTTCCAGTATACATAACATCACGGGCTAATGAAGATATTTGGAAACTACTGAAAAAGAAGTGAATGCACCCCAGGCCCTCAATAAGAAGCTCATGGGTTGAGATAAGAAGAGATCACTAACCTAATTGGTTAAAGGCAAAACAGACTCAACTTAGCAAATTACCCAATACAACTCTAAAGATGACTCTGACCTTCAAATCTTCGTTTCTATCAAACTTTTTTAGTTCTGGGAATGGTCCAAATTAATTGTCTATCACTGGCTTTGCTAATAAGTACAACAGAGCAGGATGCAAGTGTCACACCATGTTGTCTTATGGCATTACAAAAAGCTGATCTTAAGACTACTTGTTCTGTAATCACAGCAGCAGAATTCAGATCTGAAAGATGGTTTTCAATATCCTGAAATACAGGCTCATTCTTCTTCACCCTTTAGCTTGCATTCCTGGATTAGGATCAAAAGGGGAAGAGCACAGAGATTCTATGCAAGAGTCTTCTGCAAGGTCACTACAATATATTATTTTATCACTGTACATACAGACCCACTTCAGTTGCAGTATGCCTTAGGCCTGCATCACTTTCAGTGGGTAATGTAACATTTTATCCCTTACAATAAGCCACCATGAAATGAGAAATATTACATAGGATATGACCAGAATTTTCCTCAAAGAAAACATAACAACAAAAAATGCTAGAAAGTGATTCACATGATAACTTGGCTTTTCTATTCACTTACCCACCTATATTCCTCATCACCATGATGAAAGTATTTCACAGAACCCTGTGAAAGTATAGCCAAGGTGCCAAGTAAACACATTAGCACACAAGCAGCATGAGTTGCTCAACACACTCATGAATGAGCAGAAAGCCTTTACTAGTTAGGCAGACAAGTTTGGCACTGGAGAGGGTTTCTATTTTTAGCCCAGTTTCCAAAGGAAGTGTGGTTTATGCAATCATAGGACGTGCAAATGTTGTGTCTGTCATCTGCACCACTATCACTACTCTGCCTAAGTAGCCAGCTGTAGCTGGCTAAGTCATGTAAGTGACAGAAATGCATAGGAACTTGGTTTATATAGCAAGTCTAATAGAAAAGAGTTGGGGAGTGCTCACACTGACTGCAAAGCTCCCAATCAACATCAAAACCTACACTTAAGGCTAGGGGCTTTGTTGCTAACTCCTCGTTTTACCTGTGTTACAGTAATCAAGTGCAGTCAATGCAGTTTCCAGCCAGGATCTGCAGTTCACTGCATGTTTCTGTCTAGAATCCATACTAGTGAAAATAAATAATACATTTTTAACTAATCAGTAAGAATTAAACTTCCCAGGTTTTTTAGGGGCTCTATTATGTGGCAAATACAGAGAGCAAGACACATGCTTTATCTCAAAGCAAGTAGAGAGAGAAAACAAATGGGTCAGCAAGAGAACAAAATGGGACGTGATGAGAAAGGGATGAAAAGGGGGCCGGGTATTGTCTGTAGTCACACAGCAGCAGGCAGGAATCCCACCTCATCTGGGTTTGTTTTAGTCTATACATTGCACAGACCCCAAGAACGATCCCTTCCTCAAAGCACTGTGCATTCAGTAACACAGGAAGTGCGAGGCAGCAGACAGAACGTGCAACTTGCTGCAGAGTATAAAGCAGAGATTGGATCTGAAGTTATCAGATGATTGTGAGTAAGTTTAACACTTGTGGCATATTTGGTTTTAACTAAATTAAGTAAGGGCTTTTGAAAACTGCAAAACCAGGCCTTTTCAGTTATTTAAATTGCCTTTCAGACTGTGTTAATAAAAGTATTGCATGACATTCTCAGCTGCTGCTCCCTTAGTAGCTGGAATTTTCTGCCTCTCTCAATTTCTAATGCTGACATTTTACTTTCTTTTTTTTAATTTTTGGGCTCAAGGTGAATTTTTTTCACCCTGATTTCCTTACAAATATTTGAAGCTTGCTCTTGCATTCCTTGAAGCCAGTGAAAATCCTGAATGAGGAAGGAATGCAGAACCAAACCACAGAGTAATTTATGTTTTCTATTTTACTTGCTTTGAAAGTCCCTGAAGAGTTGTATCGCTGTTTATTACCACAATAAAACATTTCTAATTCACTCAAGTGAGTTAATGACTGAGAAACCTCCTGGATATTACTGAGCTGGCAAAGCATAATTGATTACTATATTGTTTTCTAAAAAGCAAAGCTAATATAAGCTTTTTTCCTTGTTAAGTACACCTGTATTTGATTACTTGTTACAGTGCTTTACTGCCAAATAGCAAAGCTTCTGTTGTGTGCTTGAAGCCCCAACAATGTGCAAGGCTGCAAAAAATCTATAACTTAAAACCTTAAAAACTCAGGGAGAATCCATTATCTTGGAGTGTGTATGAGTTGTGGAAAGTACCACAAACAAGATTAATAAAAGCCCACTAACAGTCTTCCCTTTTTGCTTTTATTTCGAGCAGCTCAGTCAACAGCAGCTATTCATCAAGGCCCTGACTTCAAGCACGTCTATAAGAAGATTTACCCTTTCTATGTCAGTTTTATTTACCTGTTCCATATGGTCATAATATCAAGTTATGAGCTGACTTAGGGACTGTTTGTTGGTTTTTCTTAGCCTAAGACCTACTGGGCACAATGGACCCTTGTTGCTGCAGGTGCATCTGGCTGTTCCACTAACACAAATAAAGAGTCCATTAATTTCAGTGCTGTTACTCCTCATTTAGTGACATGGAGGAAAATTACACATAAGATGCTGGCTCCACACGAACTACTGTGAGGAACAGCAATACCTGAAGTACCAGACCAGCTTTGACCACACAGTGGCAGCAGAATCAAGACACTGCTCAAACAAGTCTTGCAACAAAAGTGCCACAGGAGCAAACTTCCAGTAGTTCTTGTTTAAGGCAAGAAGGAAATAATCCTATAAAAAACACATCAGGTGAGATGCATAACTGAGAGCTGTAGGGAATTTCCAAAAGTTAAGCCCTCCATTCTCCAGCTTGAGGCACACTACTTGGGGATACCTCATTTTGTTCTAATGACCCAATGTGTGTTTTAAGCCTGACTGAAAGCTGTGCCAAAGCACAAGCCCAGCCACTGACTGCCTCCTAAGAGCTCCAGAGAAAGAGTGAAGAAAATGAAATGAGGTTCCCTACCTCACAAGCTACTGTAAACAGAGGAGAAGGCAAATCCAGTCAGCACTGTGCTGGAAGCCTTCAAGGAACATTCTGGAGCAAATGGTTCCAACCCAGTTAATTGCACCAGGCTCTTGCAGTTTAATGGGAGTTTTGCTCAGACAACAACTGTAAAATAATTAATAAATTAATTAATAAACAGTAATAACGAGCCTAAGTAGAGGGCTTGAGCTGCTTCCCACTTGCATGAGTAATTCAAGAACAGCTGTCTCACTGTCCCAGCTTTTCTATTTATGCCACCCACAGACAGTGTGGGATGACAAGCCAGCTTGGAATTGCAAAGGAGCAAGGTCAGCCATGTCTTGTTCCTGGCTGTCATCAGAAGGAAGATGTCACAGGACCTCCTCCCTACCATCAGGTAGTCCTCCGTGATGGAGTGGTACCACAGGACAGTCCCTTTGTGCAAAGACCTCGACCCAAGACAGCAACACGTCTCAGCCATTGTACAACAGCAGAAGTTAGCATACTTTAGAGCCTGCAGACCCAGACTGCATGGCCCATACTACACAGCATCCACTTGTCAAAGACTCTTACAGTATTCAACTGGAGCAGACAAGAGGCAACACAGGAAAACAAACACCAGAGGGAAAGGAGGAGCAGGATGGAGAAAAAGAAAAAAGCTCTGTGCTCTGCAGACTCCACAAAGCCTCTTTAAGGAAATGGGCTGAATGGCAGGGGTTGGAGGGAGGGGCAAAATAAGAGATGGGAATTTCCCCTCTTGTTCCAGAGCCCTGCAGGGACCCAGCTCCAAAGCCAGTACTGTCCCTCTCTGCACACCCCTGCTGCGCTGCTCTGACTCCCACTGGGGTGGACTTTGGGGCTAACAGCTTGGAGGGATCAGAGGACCCTGGCCTAGAAAACTGCCACACAGAGCAGGCAACACAAGCCAGCAGGGAACAGCACATCATCTTCCCAACAGTTCAGAAGGGAAACTGTGGTTTCTGGGGCTTTACTGCACAAGGGAGCAAAACACTGTAAATTAACCAGCTGCCCTTCTCCAAACCAAGCACACTGCTGCAGCCAGGTGTGAGGCAGGAAGTGCTGAAGCACTAAGGGCAAAGTGAATCACCCACAGCATTAAACAAGCTTGTCAGGGGATGGGTGCATGCAGACTTAGAGGAGGAGAGCAGCCTGTATGCACCACGAACATTTTTCGGTTGGCTGTGACCATTTAACTGAACAGAGAGTCATCTGCCTTAATCATTACTATTAAATTTATTATTCATTAGCCACATGAATTATTTAAGCTTAAAACTAAGGATCCTGGAAGCCAGCATGAGACACTGACTGCTTTCAGTTCTGATAGTTGTGCAAAGCCTGTCTTCTACTACTGCCAACCTGAGGTCCTAAACATGTCAGATCTGGTCTTGGACTGCTTTAAACCTAACACTTTAATAGCTATGTCATTCCCTTCATTTTATCAAGCCTTTATGGTCAATGACTTTTTTTATTCCTCTACCAGATGACTAAAAGCTTGCTTCAAAGCAAAATCTGAGGTTCTCATGGAATACCAGGAGTCCAACAACCAGAACATGGAAAAGTCCTTTCAGTACTACAAAGTACTCAATAAGTCACTAACCTTATGGCCAATACTTTTAGTTCATGTTTGCTGGATGCAATAATTGTTCTTGTTTCTCTCTTTCAAACTCTAACTAGCTATTGTACATGAGGAAAAGCCTGTGCTGAGGACACGGTGCTTCATCTGTGCCCCAGATAACAACCCTTGAGCCCACAGGAGCTCTTTGATAGAACAGGAAGTTTAACCAAAGCCTCACAAGTTGCAATCAGACGCGTAAACCACAGCATCATTTTCTTCTGCATTTGCTTGCACCTCTTAACCTCTGCACTTCTACTACTGACATTTGAACAAGAGCTCGGCAGGCACCTTTACAGTTTTAGACACGATTACTAAAACAAAGAGGATTAGAAGAAACTACTACTCTTACAATCCCAATCTCCTGCATCCTCCTTAATCATGTCTTTTTGAGTTTCTCAGGAGAGAAGCTGCTTCCTGAGCCCTTTCAAGCATCCTGCACTGCTACTTGGTAACCAAATCTCAGGAAAAAACACACTGAAGAAACAGTGCCCAGTGAGGTTTTTGCTTCAAAGGGATTTTAATAGCAATTAAGTAGAAAACACTTTGAAAGCTATAGCACATGCAGTCACAGGAATCTGCTACTGAACCTAGAGAGAAGGGCTGAAGGTTTAAGAGCCAGAGCAAAGGACAGAGTTACTGAAGAGATTCTGTTAAAGACAGATGTGCCAATTAAAGTACAAACTACATGGAGGAGGAAATAGTATTGCTGCAGCAGGACAAAAAAATAACTTCTTTCTTCTGGTCAGATTATGAGCTGGTCATTAAAAGCTTTCTGTCCAAAACATGGCATGTGGTCTTCTGGCTAGAATATTGTCATCACAACAATATTTAAAAAGGACACTAAACATTGAATAATAGCTACAATATTAAAAACAACAAGAGAGGTCTGAACTCAGATTCAACTCCTCCAAAATTCGGTGGGCTTGGTTTCCTTGGCCATCATTCCCATAGAACTGTGAAATAGCTAAAGAAATCTTAAAGGCAGTTTATAAGAAAGATGAGACAAACTTTTAATAGGGTCTGTGGCAATAAGATAAGGGATAATGGCTTTAAACTGGAATACAGTGGATTTAGACTAGCTACAATGAAGGCATTTTTTACAATGAGGGTGGTGAGACACTGGAACATATTGACCAGAAAGGCTGTAGATCTATGGACCCATTCAATGTCAGGCTGGATGGCGCTCTGAAAACCTGATCTAGTTGAAGATGTCCCTGTCCTTGGCAGGGTGACTGAGCTAGATGATCCATAAAAGTCCCTTGCAATACGAGGTATTCTATGAAATTATTTCATCTAATTTTGACCTTTTTTTAGATGGAATTTTCTGAGAATTTTCCTATTTTTGCAATTCTTCCATATAGGAGGAAAAAGAAAGATGTTTGCAAAAACAATACAGAAAATTACTTTTTAAAACAGTTTCAGTATAATAAAATGATGGAGACAACCATGTAATTTGAGATGACTTTCCACTTTGCCTAATGCAGAATAGATAGCTTAAAGGGAACAGATATGCCAAGTTATTTCATACTGGTCATGGCCATATGACTTTTTCAAGTTATTGGTAGATAACCCTGAGATGTGCATTATATGCTCTGCCAAAACTGTTATTTTAACTCAGCAAGGAGTTATCCACCAAAAAATAACCCACTTTGTCAGCTATATTTTTCTTAACTATAGTTATTTTCCTCTTGACTAGCAATTCTACTGTGCTGAAATTACTATAGCATTAGTCTTTCCATGTTGAAGAAACATATTTACTATGCTAAGTACCACCTGCTGAAACGTGAAACAAGTTTCAAAGTTCTAACTTGTTACTGTACTCTTGGGGAATTGTTGGAGCTGCCCAAAGCACACAAAATAAAGCAGTCCTGCATTGTATAGACTGCAAAATCTTCACAGATAAAGGAAATGGGTCAGTATGAAAGTCACGGAGACCATTTGCACACATAAAATAACACAGATGGGAGTCCACAAGCACAAGTCTAGGATACTGACTTTGATATTTCAAGTTTAAAATTGGATCCTAGACACAGAAACATGTGGTCTACTACCTGACTTCATATCTTACCTTTGCAGTGTGAATTTCACAGAGCTAGTTCACATGTTGATTTTGGATTTAATGTCACATACTAATCTCTTACACGTGTCATTATCTTTCTAATCTGCACAAAACAAACTTCATCACAAAACATCCATTCTTCATTGATCTCCTGAGAATAAGTTTGCCATAATCAGCACCCCTGCTAAATTATCCTCAACCTGAAATCAGCACATAGTCAGCATGCGTGACATGATGCAGAGTGAACTGCTGTGCTAGAAAATTTAATTGGTAAAGAAACCACAAATGGTAAATGAATTCACAACGGTAAGATAGATATACAGAAATATGTTTATACATTGATATATGTATGTGTGCATACATACACACACACACACACATATACATACACACAGACTACTGACACTGAATGGAGCCAGGACTATTCACTTATAATTGAAGGATCTACAAGTTTATCATTTGGTTGTAGATTCTTTCAAAAATATATTGTATAAGGAAATGGGCAATATCCCATACAGGTTCCTGCAGTTCTTTTTAGACTCATTTCATGTTATTGTCTCAATAGGGTATGAAAATGAAAATAAAAATTAGTAATGTAATTCCACATGGTGAGAATCAGTGCCTGTTACCAGGCCTGTCCCACTCAGATTCAACAGGTATGCCCGACAGTGCCTAAAAGTATCAAGTCAACAGTATGTCAGTGGTGTCCCAAAACCTCAGGTGAAAAGATACCCACAGCTCCTCTGTACCTGGTACAGGCAGTGCCCACTGTCCCAGCTGTCATCAAACACCCCTAGTGCAATTCCACAACACTGAAGAAATAGGATCATTTAGGTTGGAAAAGACAAAGCTTTAAGATCAAGTCCAACCATTAACAAGCAATAGGACAAAAGGAAGTCGCCTCAAGCTGTGCCACAGGAGGTTTAGGCTGGATATTAGGAACAATTTCTTCACCAAAAGGGTGGTCAGGCATTGGAACAGGCTGTCCAGGGCAGTGGTGGAATCACCAACCCTACTCAAAAACCGTGTAGATGAGGCCCTTAGTTAGAGGGTTTAGTGGCGGACTTGGCAGTGCTGGCTTAAAAGTTGGACTTGATGATCTTAAAGGTCTTTTCCAACCTCGTTGATTCTAAGATGCTATTCTGACAAACAAAGAAGCCATTTAGGTATTTTAACCATTCAGAAGTGTTTGAATCAAATTTCATATCAGTACTTCATGTAAAGGAGAAAAAAAGCACCCCAATTTAAAGACCATAATAAAGTGTCTAGATCTGAGAAGTATAAAGACTGAAGACTGAAGATTATTATTCTTCTGTAATGTCTGAGCATTATATAGTGATTTCCTTTTTCAGAGGACAGTTGTTGTTTCCTACTTATAGGGAAACTTTTTAATGAGCAATTTTGTTACATAACATGACCATAGTATAACCACAATGCTGAGAAACCAAGATGGCCGGCCAAAAGGGGTTAAAAAGTGAATTTCTTTAGAGATAAGGCAAAACTTTATAGTAATAAAGGAACAGGTAAGTGGGTTATTTAAAAAAAAATAATAATAATTTAAAAAATCAAATTATTTAAATTTCTTTTGCCATCCTCTAAAGTAGTCTGCACTTCACAAGCAATTCAATATGACTCAACCTAGCTAAGAAATATTCTGTTAGAATTTTCCCTCCAGTCATATCAGTCCCAACCTAGAGAAAAAGAATTTCAGCCTTTCCCCTTCCTCCTCCCCAGTCCTTAGGAATATAGCGTAAGAGTCTACAAAACAGCCACCACAGTATAAACATCAGTGGTCTCCTAAAAGTAGCATGTCAAAGTGCTTCCAGACATTCCACTGGGCTATCCAATCTTCTTCCAGTTCAAGTGTTACATTAGGTGGCATGGGGAAATTTGCACTATTTGAAGGACCAGGGCTAGGCCTAAATTTGGGACACTGTTCCCATAAAGAAACAGGGTCCTATAAAGAAAAGAGGGAAGGGAGGGCAAAGTTCTTATTAATTTGATTGTACAGGATGTGACTGAAATTGCTGGACATTGTATTTTCATCTTACAGTTGGTGTTCAATTTTTTTTTATCATGGCAGGTTGTTTCATTGGTTTCCATTTTATCTTCTGTCAGGTCTCTCTCCCTTTCACTTTGTCATAATATATTGAGCCATCAAAGGTACATTTTCCCCCCTACTGTCACACACAGCATTGTTTAGATGGGGCAGCAACTGGTCTACACTGCCTTGCCACAGTCCAAATTCCACCTTCAATTCTTAAGTTGTATTCTAAATGAGAAATCCTATGCAACATCAGTGACACATGACAGCCCCATATCCCTAGTTGCTTACTTGTCTTTTGCAAGAGTTCGGTGCTGTTGCCAGCACTGGAGTGAAGTTTTAACAGTGAATCTCATGTTTTCACTTTCTTTGAGTACTCTCTCATTTTCTTCAGACTACAAAACCAAGATGAGTAGGTTTACTAGACTGCCAAGAGGCTTCTTCCCCATTCCAACAACATGAATATCTTTATCTGTTCATTAAACACTGTTCTGCAAATACTGGCCAATAGTACTTCTGTAGCATTAACATTAGTAGCCTATAGGATTCTGCAGGTTATGTAAAAAAAAATACTTTGTATTTTTGTACTCCAGCATCCCATCCTGTTAATTCTATTGATTTAATAAAACAAGCCACCTAAATTCTTCCTTTTTTCCAATCACAGCAAGATATGCCAGTAGGAGCAGCAGTGTTCATTGCATGTTCTCTAGACAGAGAACTCATAATTCTTTGTCTGCTTTAGGAGCTCTCTAAGGAGAAGATTTTTACTTCTTCATCTTGTTTGCTGTGTTGGTTGATTGGCATGTATCTCTGTATATAACTATATCTATGGCACAATGTTATAATAGCAAGGAAAACAAAATGATTACCTCTGCCTGACATTTCATCAGCAGTACTTGGGAAATATTGTCCCTGAAAAACACAGAACAGGGGGTTACAATTAACGCTAAGAAGTGTTAATTAGACAGAGCTGGAATGACTTATTATAAAGCAGAGGATATTTTACTTTTCCATGTCTCACAACAGTAGAGCTTCCTGAGTGAAGTCAGGGGCTTCACTCATGTAGCTGAAAGTGAGGAAATATGTAACCCCTTGTTGCTATACTTTATCACTGAACAAGTACTTATTAACAAGCATATTCTTTGGCACATGTTAGTATATATTCAGGACACAGGGCCTCTTCTGTCATTGTTAGAGCTCTGCTCTAAACTCTGAGGAATTTGACACATTTTAATGAATCAAGACAGAGTCCAGGAGAGCTTTCCTGCAATAGAGATTGCACGCTTAATTAGGACCCTTATTAAAAATAAATACTCAAATAGTACAAAAGTCTGCAATTCAAGCCTTATGCGTCTCATACTGAAACCTGTGACAGTCAATTATTAGTCACTCCTGAAAATAAAATATAAGAAGTTGGTTTGAGTTACACAAGGTCATACAGTGTTGGTAAATCAGGAGCAGGATTTAGTACACAAACCAAATATTCTAGACCCAAATGCAGTTTTCACTACAAAACCTCACAGATTCCTTCATTTGCAAGGTCCTGGTGCTCCTCTACAACTGCAATATCTCATTCTTATTCCATGAAAATAATCCAGTGAAAGTTAAACAAACCAACCTGAAAAGATAGGAGATAATTGTACTTTCCATACAGCTGGATATAAGAAGTTAATATGCTTTACTTCAAGTGTACCATACCCAGCTGAAGCATCAGTTACACCTATTTCAAGAACCATTTCATTTTCAGGTTAACCACAGAACAGAGCAGGAGCTCACACCCATTGAGCACCAGCAGCATGTTGCTGCCACAGGAAGCACTTCGATGCTGTGCATCCTGCTTCAAGATGGTATTCTATGCTTGGGTCTATGAAGGAACGAAGGCAGCTCCTGCCCAAGTGGGTCCAGAATCTACAAGCATAATATCCAAGAGGAAAGGAAAACAGCTTAATCATTGTTGTTTATGGCAAAATAAAACTCAGTTACCACCAACCAGCAATATACATATACATATATATACATATACATATACAATATAAAATATCTTCATTGTTACTGTTCCTCATAAAACCTTCAAAAGCTTTAAGAAAAAATAGCTATAACCTATTCTTTCCAAAGATGAGAAGCAAAACTCAGAAGCCAAAAAAAAAAAGGTCAAAAAAAGCCATCTCTATGCAAAATTCAAATAAATAAAAAGCACAACAGTTAACAGGGCAGTTAAAATTGCAAGTATCTCAAATTCAATACATAAACTGAGGAACTGTCTAGAAAAGAATATGTTCTTTGAGGACAGAGTCATACAGATTTGACTTCTGTTATAACAAAGTTAACCCTTGGTAGGAGGAGCACGAGTTTCGATTAAGGCTAAAAAAAAAGATTCATGATAGCACAAGCATCTGCAAAACAAGAGACAGTCAACAAAGATGGCTCTGTGTAAAACATTTACTGAAAATCACCAACAGGATCCTTTTTGCTGTTGCATTTTGGATGCCAGATGGCTGGAGACAGTTCCAGCAGGCAATTTCTTAATGAGAGTGTCTCTGCCCAATATCCTCGACATCCATCAGATGCAGCATCTACCCTGCTGAGGCATCCAAGAGAACCAGACATTTTACCAATGACTTCATGAGGTCAGTCTTAGCTTTTTGTGTTTTATGAAACACCATTTACTGTGGTTCAGTTAGACCCATCTAATCAGGACTAACTTTCTTTATACATTTCAGTGATGAGGAATAAAATAACATGGGAGACAGGGCTTCTAGGGTAGCCTTATCTCCCACCTGACCCTGCTTTTAAGATCACACCTACCACTCATCACCTCAGACTTCCAGCTTAGTAGAACCATTTCCCACTCAAAAGCCAAGTACACCATTTTGCCAGCCCTACTCCACACTTAGAAACAATCCTGCTAACCAAGTGTACAGACATCTTCATCTCACACAAGTTTCAAGATCTTTCTATATCAAAGATGTACATATCCTTGCTTGTCAAGATAAAGCAAGTTGTACCCTCAGTGATCAAGGTACTAGACATTGAAAAACAGCTGAGCCTTCTCACAGGAGAGAAATAAGGAAGCCAAAGTGAAACATGCACAAGATCCCAATGGACCAGTTAACATACGTTTCAGCCTGGCACTAAAATCTGTAGGCACTGTCATGTAACACTTAGGAAATAACTTGATAATGGTGAAACATATCATAATGCCTTTGCCAGCTTCTCCAAGTGTCTGCCATGGTTGTGGGTACATCCTGACTATTTTTATACCATTGCACTCCCAGTAAATTAGACTTGGTTTAACTTTTTCATCTGGTGCAATTTGGGCAACAGTTTGTGCTTGTAAGACACATGATGGATGAATTTTCCCCCAAATCCATCAAGCTGTATACTATTAGTCTTATGTTCTAAGATGCTTTCCAATGGATCTGAAAAAAGAAATTGAACCAATGCTCTGGAATCTTTTCCACCATTGAACAGAAAGGTGACTCTAATGTAATGCTTGTAGAGAAGAGACCCCTGATAGCACCTCTCTAATCCCTACTGGTCAAGGTGAAGCTTTCCTGAAGAAGGGTACAGATTTGAGCAAGGAGCTACATCCATGTTTTGCTTGCCAAACCTACTGGACCATTTTCCCACTCTTGGCCCCACTGCATTAGGATTATTTTCTCTGAGCCACAGTAAAGCTTCACAATGTGGATTAAAAGGATGATTAGAGAAAATAAATGCAACTCATCCCCCTAAGCAGGAAAAAGCCAGGCATCTTGTAACTTCATTTTACTACACTGGACTGAGCACTGCAGTTTTAGTCCCTCTTCTGTGTGCCTGATCATTTGCCATTTACTTCTATTGAACAGGTCCTTAATTAGATTCTCCTAACCAGTACAAGATATCTGACTCTCCCCCTTACAAAGCAAAAGCTCTTTAAATTATAATCTCCACTACTGGCCCCATTTGTTTGGCTGTGAATATCTATGGCTAACCTTTCAAGCAGGAGATTTAGAAAACTGAGGAAATCCATAGGTTCTACCCAAGGTAAACCACGGGCTTCCCCAAGCCATGAAAGGAAATCAATATCCCATATCCTGCTTACACGAAAGTGAGGTAACATTTTGATACCTTTGTTCCCTATAAAGCTGTTTCATCAGTAAGTCCCTGCTGCACAAATCCGAGCTCATTCTGTCTTTTCATGCTGCTGATGCTATCCTCTGGATCCAGCTCCCTTTAGCAGTGGTAACACCCTCCTTCCTCCCCTAACTCCAGGTCCTGGTGACCTGTAAGCCCTTTTCTGGATCTGCCAAATAGTTTATAAGGGCCCTGCCTTGCTGGCCCTGTTTCTGTCTTGTTGAATCTGTGAACCTCTTCTATATTCTGGTCCAGGGCTGGTACCCCATTTCACTTCCAAACATCTGATTTTAGCAATGACCTCAGCCTTTTAAGGCCAGCCAGTCCTGTTAAATCTCTCTGTAAACAGAAACCCCAAGCAGATCTTTTTAAAAGCCTTTGTAATTCACGCTTTCCATCTGCCTGTCAGACCACACGAAAAGATCCACTCTCTGTTTCTGGTTTCTTTTCCATTTCCCTCTTCCCCCCAGGACCCTGCCCTGCTGTCACAAACCTACTCAAATTTGCACAGATCCTGCCCATCTATTACATTTGCCCAGTTAAATAGTCAACTACTTTCTGAAGATACACACAGCAGATTTGCAATTATTGGTGGGTACAGAAATATGGGTAACCTGCTTTCAGTGGATTTCCACATCCTTTTCTTCCTGAAATTTACCTACGCTTTTACCCAGTCTTTTTTCATCTATTCATGTACTGGGGGGGAAACACAGAAACTTTGGGAAATCGGGAAAAACCTAAGCAGAAGCAACCTTTAGCATAACTCTTACTTTACAGCACATTAGTAAGATCCAGAACCAGAAAAGATGAAACACAAGGCAAAAAAATCTCCTCCAGATCCACACTAGCTACAAGTATACTCACACTGATAACATGTCAAAGGATCCATCCTTACCCCTCACAGAGACCTGCATTACAGAGCTTATTTAGGCAGAGCTCCTGTGTGAAGTCAGGAATCAGAATGTATCCCACATATCACCATCTCTTACAGAAAATTAATCCACAAATCAGACTACGACAGGATTTTGCTCTTCCACACGATCAAAACAGGGTTGTCAGGAAGCAATGTTTTTCCCCTTATAGTCTAGAGTTTGCAAGGAGTTAAGATAAAATCTAAGATAAGACTTTAGCTCCCACATACAGGTAAATCCAATACTACACAAAACAGCATTCCAAACAGAATTATCCCCCGGGGGGGTGTCTCATCATGCCTTTGTCCACATCTGCCAAATTCACACCTGGGGTGAAGAGGAACACATGTTTATGCTAGCATTTGGATAGAGCAAGCCTCAGACCTTGTTTGGTTAGAAATGGTGAGCACACAGCCTGTTGCCATTAAAAACTATTGGCAATACCTTCTTGTCTGTAAGCATTTTCATCTCTCTTGATGCACTTGCTTCCACGTGAACAATCAGTGAGTCACTGTAAAACCACCCATCACTATTTTACACTGATGGCCACTTGCTCAAGCCTTGACTGGTGCTATAGATGTACATGAAATTGAACCTCCTGTACAGAACCTGATATGACTACATCTGAAATTAAGAGCCTTTAGTAGTTTCTCTGAGAAGGTAAATCCTGCCACATAGTACCACCTTACCCAGCCTTCACAGAGTATAACCGAGTCCTAAAGGCTCCCTCAGGAAAGGCATGCTACCATAGACTTAACACAGGTCAAGGAGCTGCCTCACACTTTTCTTGAATATGGCTGTTCTTCAAACTCAACACCAGCAAGTGACACAACTTTCTCATTGCACTTTCCTAATACAGGCATTAAGATCTTGTTTTATGGATTCTTAAGTGTTCCCACAGACCTTAATCTAAGCTCTCTCATAAGCCTAAAACCACATCAGCCCACTCACCCTGCTCTTCTGTGCTGGAATTTACCCCTTTAAACATCTCCCCACTTCTTTTACCTTCACCATTATCCAGCAGTGGACTTCCTTGCAAACCTGCCTTCTCCAGCTGCATCACCTCACACTTTATAAGCTCATCCCCCCAACCCTTTAACCTCTTCCACCCTGGTCCCATCTCTCACGTTAACGCCACCCACCCCGCACCAGCCCCGCACCCTCCCTTCCATCAGTAATTGCCACCAAATCCCGCAATCAGCCCCACAGCTGAATAGGGAATTCAAGGATTGCCCAGCTCCCGGGGTTCCTCTGGCCCGGCCCCGGCTGCTCCTGGCAATGAGGATGGGGAGCAGTGGGCATTCTCCGGCAGTGCCTTGGGTCAGGAGTATTGCTACCATCGATGATTAGATTCCCAAATAACATAGAAATGAGGGAACTGGATGAAAAAGAAAGGGGTTTAGATTAAAACATCTGTTAAAATTCATTTATTTTCGCTTTGGTGCGAAGGAGCTCGTTTTGGAGATGAAATATAAAGAAGTGCTGTGCAATTTCAGGGTTTGGCTTTGTTTTCTCTGGGGTTTATTTCTGGTTTTCGAACTTCAGCCCAGCAGGTGGTTGGGGGATTTTGTGTGTGGTTTGGTTTGGGTTTTGCTTTAGGTTGGGACTTTTTTACTGTTGTTGTTAGTTTGGTTTTTTGCTAAGAAAAAGGCAGAGGAAAATAAAGGGGAAAGTGGAAATGACCGGTAACAAGGCAGAACCAATTTTTGCACAAGGTTTTCAGTATTATGTTGAAACCCGGGAGGTGGAAAAAGGAAGGAATTCTCACGCTTCTTTAACTGACACTAAAAGCAGAGGAAAACATTTCAAACAGTCCGTTCTTCTCCCCTTCTAACTACTACTTCACTCTGCTCCATCTGTTGAGCTCTGGGCCGACCGCAGATGCAGATCCCTGTGTGAAGGTTCTCGGTCAGCGGCCGCAGTGCGTTGCCGGCTCGTCCTGCGAAGCCTCTCCTCCTCGGTTTCTTCCACCTGCTTAATCACATTTAAATATATTAAATACTTTCCTATTGTTGGGGAGTAGAAGTGATTGCTGCAGTTGCCATGGGGACGTAATGCCAGCATGGGAGGGGATGCCCGCACCATCAGAGTTATCCCTTTACTCTGGTCCCTTTGCAGGCGCGCTGTCCGGCGCTGCGCTCCCACCGTAGAGACGACTCCGGGAGACAGAGATCCCCGTGCTCGTCCCTGCCGCCGGGCATCACGATGATGTGATTTACCCAGTGGGACGCGTAAAAGCCGTTTTCCTCGGAGCGGTGCCACCGTGGGCCCGGGCTGCACGGGCAGCAGCGGTGTTTGCTCAGCGCTGGCCCGCGGGCGGGACGGAGGCACCGACCGGCCCAGAGGCCGCCCCGCCCAGATGAGGGGCACCGGGGCCAGCCCCCT
>JBAFWW010045809.1:10011-21746 GCA_036873685.1 Agapornis canus | reverse complement strand
ACGCTGATCCCTCTGCTCCGCTCCGCTCCAGTGATCCAGGCCTCCTCTCTCAGGCCGCTCCTCTCAGCAAAAGACATCCCAATCACATGCTTCATTTGACTTGTTATAGTCCACAAGGAGGATCCATTCCATAGCTTTTATAGGGACTAAAGTAAGACTGATGTGCCTGTAGTTTCCTGGATCCTCCTTTAAGGAGGTAAAGGTTAAAGACAGAGGTGTAGAAAGTGTTAAGAACCTCTGCTTTTTCAGGGTTATTAGTGACTAATTCACCTGTCTTGATTAACAGTGGGCTAATACTTTGTTTCTGTTCCTGCTTGTTGTTTACATACCTGAAGAACCCTTTCCTGTGGTTTTTGACATCTCTGGCCAATTCCACTTGAAGCTGAGATTTTGCTTTTCTAATGAATTTCTGCACACCCTGGCAATGCCCTTGTAGTTCTCAACAGATAGTTGTCTGCTCTTCCATCCCTGTTTAAATTTGGTTCAGTAAGACATTCACCAAAAGAGAGCATGGGGCTCTGCCCAAGAAACACATCAGCACTTTGTGCCAGAGAAGAAGGAAGGGATGACACAGAAACAATCTCCTGCGGTGTGGAAAGTCTCCAGTGTCCTCCATAGAAATGATGTAAAGCTTTGCCAGAAAGCAGCTCACTATGTGCCAGCCTAAGCAGTGTGCTGTGAAACCTATTCAGTTTTAGTATGTTAGTTCTAAACTTATTGTTTATTCATGCAACTGTTACCTTTTTTTTTTAACACTACAAGGTAATAATTTGTTTGAGAAATAGTTACTGTTATGCAAAACAGCAGACTGTACTGAGAAAATCATGTTTCAGCAAGAATCTAGTGCAATCCTTATCATCCTGCATACAGATCGTAAAGCAAAAAAAGGTATTTCACAACTTTAATAACATACCTACCCTCTTTCTTTTTTCTGGGTTGTTTTGGTTTTTTTTTCACTGTCTTTCTCAATCACCTCTAGGAGCAATTACTTGGGCCAGCTGATTAGATAAATCAGCCTGCTCTGGAACTCTAAAAACAAAGCACCCTTCTGTATGTCCCAGACAAGAAGTCACAAAGAAAACAGTTGTAGCTAGATAAGGGCATGCCCTGGAAATGGAAATCAAGTGAACAAGCAGAATGAGAATGTGAGTAAACTAGAAAATGTAAATAACCATCTTTGAAAGAAAACATACAGGGTAGCTAAAGCAGGTCTGATTAAGAGGCACATGCTTATAGGGGAAGAGACAATTTGGAAATAGGTGGGTTTTGGAGAAATAAGTTTTGACTTATGCAATGAATACACAACAAGTAGAAAGAACCAGTATGGACTGTATAGCATGAACAGCTTATAAAGAGTAGCACAAATACAAGGGAGATATTTTTTTCTCAGTCTAGATGTTTTTTCCAAAGGAAGACTCAGCCATGAAGGGTCTCTGTGTACGCTATATAGGAGTATCAACCATGCTTGCAGGAATTTTTTATCACTCTCATTTGCTGACAAAGAACCACAGTGCAAGAGTTTGCACCCTCTGTGAGTACACTGTGACTGGACTGTGTTGCAGTTTCCCAAGTTGACAGGAACAAAACAAGGAAGCAGGGGAAACCAAAGCCTCACATAGAAGGTAGTCAACATGAAGACACCAAAAAAGCTTCAAAAACACAAGAGAGTTCGCAGTAAAAGACAACCCCAACTCTGTCTGTGCTTCCAAAGGTCAAAAGAGCTTTTGTCTCTGCATAAGTAACTTCTTCCAGACATCCTGGCAAATAATTTCTACAGATAGAGACTAGGAAAGAGAAGTGGTGCATCCTCAAAGCTCTGCTTCTTGCTTCCCTACTGACTGGTCACCAGATGCAGAAACATGGCTCAGTACGAGTAGAAGTATGGCTGGGAGTTTGTGCTTCTCTTCTGAAACCAGCCCAGCTTCCCAAATTAGAGACCCAGAAAGCATCATAATCTGGATTGTCAACCAAAGAGAAAAGGCAGGAATAGCAAAAGAAGCATGAAGGTTCAGGAACAGTGAGATTACCTGCAGTGCACTGTTTCCATGATAACCCACAAAAGGGAAAATTACAACTCCTCTACCCTTGATGGATGATAAGACAACAGAGAGGGAGGGAAAAAAAAAACAAAACCCAACAACAGGAAAAGGGGTTTCATCATCCAGAAGGTCTTGGTTGCAATTTCTTTTTGTTTTTTTCATTTTTGTAAAGCATTACATCATAAGATAAAGACAATCGCAGCAAAACTCATCAAGATGACACAAGCACATTCTGCTCGGTACTCTGGTAATGACATTTATGGAATTGTCCTTTTTCTGGAAATGCCTTCATAAAGCACTGTAAAGCCTTACAGAGAGAGAATAAGAGGGACAGAAACAAAAGCATAGATAGAACATGCTTGCAAGTAGATTTACTGATTGCTTATACTATAATCTAAAGTTGATCAGGAAAATAGGGCAGCATCCTACCAAAGCAGTTTCCCAAAATTTTAAGAAAGTTCTTTTCAATTGCAAGGCTGAAAAATCACTAATAATGAGGTTTCAGTCCTACCCACAAGGTCCAGATCTATTTCTGTTACAACATTGAAAAAATTCCATCTAAAACTACATTGAAACCCTGGCCTGAATAAATTTAAATTGCTGGTAAGCTGTGATCCAGATACAAATCCTGTCTTTTTCTAATTATAGCTGCTACACATCTCCATGATCTGGGAAACTGCTAAATGGTAGTCTGAAATCTGGTATGTTTGGCTTACATTTTACAATAGACACTGTAAGCTTTCTTCTTTAAGCACCCAGCTCACACAAGGGAAAAAAGGAGAGTGTGGGTGGAATATATTTGAGAGATCAAAGTATTCTCTCTCACATGCCAAATATCACCTGCCTGTGATTTGCTTTCAAGGAGCTGAGACAAGGAAAGCAGATCCTATTTGCCTCAAAAGGCCACCTGCTAGAGAAATGTTCGCTTTCCCCTGAAAACACTATTTCCTGGTGATAAGACTCAGCTCAGACCTGTAACCAAAGATGAGGGAACACAGAACTTCACATTTACCTGCGTGGAGAGTGAAGGCATCACCACTAAATCTGTGTGCAAGACCCAATTACATGGACCCTGCAAAGGTTGGGCATGTGCGCATGTTCACTGGGGACCATTTTAAACTGGTTTCTGAGAACTCACCATGTTGTGGAGAAGACCTGCTTTTAAAGTGACCTTCTCAACCCAGCATGATTCAGCTCACAAAGTGTGTGCTGGCTAAATCAGATCTCCAAATTAGCTTTCACAACTGCTTCCTCAGTTGTTTGATTTCAACAGCATGAGGCAATAACCTAACGTCACTATGTACTTCAGTTGCACTGGCAGGAGGAAAAAAAAACATATGGTCAAGCTCAGCAATGGTGTTGAGGAGAGTAACTGCTACTGATAGTAAAGGAATCAGGGACTTAGGGAAGAATTAGGCAACCTAAAGGAAATTTCAGATATAAGCAATTTTTTGCAGATATATTTCAGGTGACTAGTTTAATACATTAATCTCCAAGCCTTTATTTGATTTTCATAGATTTGTGTTGATTTGCTTTATGTTATCACTGATGTTTAATTACTAGGAAACTGTTTCTAAACCTGGGCTTAGCACTGATAAAATGCCATCCCAGTAAGTGCAAATGGCACTCTAGAGATGAGTCAAAACAGCAGGTTTTTGCTGTAAAAAGCTTAGAAATAACAAGCTAGCTCCAGTTTACTGCAGTGATTTGATGGGGACAGATTTTAGCCTTAGCTTAAGCAAAACATAGTTCAGAACAAATAAATATACAGGAAGGACTGAAGCAGTTCCCAATCACCTTTCAAATTCATACCTGTTTAGTAGAAGACTTCTTGTTCTATGTTAGTAGGCAGCATAACATAAAGCTTGGATTTTGCCTGTTATTTATTTTTAGTGGATGATAGGAAAAGTGAGACCAGCAGACATCAGGTAACCTGACAACACAAATACACCCCTGAGAAATCCAAAGCTGGCAAACAAACATCCCATTTACAGCATAAACACAAACTCTCCAGGAAAATGCAGGGGTTTTAAGGACAGGGTTTTTAACACCCTGAACTCACAGACATATTTTATTGTAGGTTAGAAAATTTTGTAGAAAATCTCTGACATAGCCCATTAATGGCTTTGGAAGAACCAGACTTCTACTAGAGACATCATAAAGCCAGACAGCAGAAGCTCAGATGATTTATAATTTCATAGCAATGGCCAGAATCAGATTTCATGAATATAAATCACTGTTATTTCCTGTTATTTCTAATATCTTTTATTAGAAATAATGTTCCCTATTAAAGGATAATGAAATTCAGAGACTGCCACATGGGTGAAGATACAAAGCTTTTCAAACTCATGCAAAATCTGCACAAGTTCAGTGGTGGTTCAGGAAGATCCCCCAAAGTAGCATGCCAGAATTCTCCTGCCCAAGACAGAAGAAAGTGGGTCTGCAGAGCTGAAAGCTGTAGGAGAAGAGAAGCTGAATTGTTCTCTGTATGTGAGGGCTGTGGCTACAGAAATTCCATGTTTCCTTTGTTCTTTCAGGTCCCAATTCCCATGTCAAGTCATGTTGTGCTAAAGGCAGAATCTGAGAGTTAAAGTCAGTAAGTCACCCTTTTGTTTGGCGTTCTATATTCAGGCTGCTGTGAAGGAATGTAATTTAGAACCATTGGATGTGGTTCAGACTACCTTTCTCTAAAACTTTCAATAATGGTGGAACAGTCCTGCTGCGCATAGCATCGCAAGTTTTTATAAGCATTAGTAAATGCCAAAAGATGAGAATTTCAGCCATAAAGACACTTCATGCTTGAACTGAGATTCTCTCTCAAGCTGTTGCATACAACTAAAACCAAGGGATTGCCTTTAAAAGGGGAGAAGAAATTTAGGACCTTAAAATGTCATTTTAGTTGTCAGGCATTTCTGTTCAGCCCCCTTTGCAGTACACCATTTACACTTCCCATATTATAACAAAAGGTATGTGTATTGAGGTATTTAATAGGCAGTTGTACAGAAGAAACTATTCACTCCAGTAGCAGACTGGCAGCTTTCTTAGCAAGTTTCACAGACACAGAACTGGAAGGGAATGAAAGAGAGCATTTTGCTTTCATGTAAAAGGTCATCAATTGCTCTGTTCAGTATCTCATTGAGAGTTTATTCAGCATTACTCTTTGTCCCTGAAACTATCATATCCCAAACCAGACGCTGCAGCTGAGAAAATGTAGCTCTCACATGGTATGGACAGGCAGAGACTGGAGTGAGGCACACATATCATCAGATAGAATCTGGACAGACTCAGAACTCAGAAAGTTTAGAGATAAAAACATGCCAAGCTTTCAAAGTCTTATTCCATCAGAGCAAACAGTTCTGAAGTTGGCCACCAAACCTTGCCTTCTCAATCACTTTGTCCATGTTGACCTGTCTTCCATGTTTTGCCCACACAAACAAGTCCTACAAGACAGACTTTGCTTTCCCTGGCCCTAATGAGCAGAAATGCTCTGGCTATAACTACGCCTCATATTTCACATACAGTATATATCCTTAGAGCTGCCTGTGCATCTGTGCAGGACTTCTCCATTACAGGCAAGCATTTCTTGTGAGAAGAACTCAGTTGAGGAACAAATAACACCACATGCATGATGTTAGTTTTGGCATTTAGTAAGGAGAATTGTTAGCACATTCTATGTGTATTGCATGCTTCTCAAGTCACATGAGATACTTTTGTGCACCTGATCCTTCATACAAGTAAAATGCAGGACTGTGTAACTAGGCAGTACTTTAATTCCCAGACACAAATTGCATGCCCGAGAACTTCTGAACCTTTTCTGGAATTCAAATACAAATCTAAACTGTAGCTTTCACTCCTGATTTCCCAGGAGTAAAACCCCAGGTCTGAACAACATAAAACCTTAGTACATCCAAGTATACTTCAACCATCCTGTTACTATAGAGTTAGCACAAGATCATCCACTGTATTTCCGGGAAGGACTTCAGAAGATTTACTCACAGGGCACTAGGCTGAACTTGATCCCAGGCCTACCCCAAACCAGGAACAACAGGAGGGCTAAAGGACTCCGGTTCTTGAACAGACCTGCTAGCATTTACCTGTTAGGATCTGAGAATGGTCACAAGCTGCCATCTGCATCATTGTGAAGCCAAACACAGGGCTGCATGGCACAAAAATTTCCAGGACCCACAGCAGCTCTTGAGTCAGATGAAACCCTCCCTGAGGACCAGGCTTACTGCCCTGCCTCGAGTAAGCTAAAGCCAGAGTGCAGCACCTCACCTTAAGAGATTCATTGGTGAACAAAGCAGAATTCAATTTCTGTTGGATTTTATTGAGTTAGATCAATCCCAAATGACCTGAAATTTTTCAGACCTTGTTTTTTCATCCTTAATTTTCAGACAGATAATGAAATTAGAAAGATGATATTTCACGGGAAGTGAACCAGCAGACAGAGGGCATACTAGGAACTTCTTTCTTCCACTGCACTAGTAGAATTTGACTCATTTCTACTAATTGCTAAAAGCCAATTAGATTTGCAAATATGAATACTCAGAATTTGCATTTGCATGGTGGCCATGTTTCTCTTCATAGCCATGGCAAACACATATTCTGGTGATTCGTTAGATTTTGAGTTGGCTCATTGTGCACAAAATCTCAGACACTACCACAGAAAATGAAGCATGCATTTTTGTGTACATAGACATGGGCAGGCGATTCCAAAAGTTTGTGTCTGTATAACCTACAAGTGCCTGTATGTTTGACTAGCTTGTGAGGATTGGTTTGTCTCTGATATCTGCATCCATGCTTACTTTACTTTTAAGCCTACAATTTGAATCACAGGAATATTTAGGATTTTGTGAAGGTGCAGGGAGAGCATCATTGGTGCAAATATGTATCTCATCTCCAGCACGCAAAGTCTTCTATCTGCAATGGTAAACATAGTAGCCTACAGGCTGAGGCTAATGAGGTGTGTTTTGCAATTCACATTAATTACTTTGCAGCCTTTTCTTTGAGTATTCACTGTGAAGTCTAGGGACATTTGCATTTCTTATATCCATCAGACCAGGTTATTTTAAAATGCCCACAGTTCACTTTAGAAATGCAGGGAACGCATGTTTAGATTTTATCAAGAAAAGAGATAGCAAATGTCAAACAAAGATAGTACCTGAAAGGAAATAAAACAATTCAAAATACTTTTTTAAAAAATTACAAATTATGACAGCATTAATGGCACTTAAAGCTATGAGCACTTAAAAGATTACCACTGTATTCTTTCTCAGCTTCTTTTCCTAAATTTCTCTTTTTCCCTTTTTTTATTTTCTGAGATTATGACTCAGCTTATGTCTAAATCCAAACCCAGCAAAAGAGGCAGAGAGCCCTGAGATTCTATAGGTGCCCTGGCCCTCATGTGGATATCGTATATGCTTAATGTCTGTCAGATTCAGCTACAGAGAACAGCAGTTTGCTGACATGCAAAAGCTAGAGCTTTCCTTCTGCCTTCATAGTCTTACAGCATTAAAATTGAAGGGTTTGTTTATTTTTTTCCAGTAGTAGAAAGTATGACTGAGAAATTCTTTTTAAAAAAGAGCCACTGTTTTTTACACCTAAGCCAAATATCATTAATGTTTCTCTTCTTTTAAACAATGTAGCATAAGATGTTGCATTTTCTTCATATGAACTTTCCAGCTGTGACATTACATTAAATTTTTCCTACACAAGAAAAAAAAAATTTGTTTCCTTTCTTTTTTTCATTTTTTTCTTTTTTTTTTTTTTGGTCACTGTTTTTTTGGGGGTTTTTGTTTGTTTGTTGTTAATGAAAAGAGCAATCCGACCTTTAAATGTGTCTGTGTTGATTTTTCAAACCAGCACCAAGCTGGTGCTGTGTCCATGGACATTCTTTTGGAGTTTAGAAAGATAATGCATCTGTTTCAAAAATGGAAAATAAAGAAACGTAAATCTAGGAGTCTAGCTTGGATCACGTGCCAAAACGTAAACTAAGCCTTACTGAGAGTTTCTAGTTCACTCCGATCATTTCTCCTCTTTTCAATCACCAGGGGAAGGTTTTATGGATGCATACTCCATTAGAGAGATACACTTTTTCATCCCTTTGAAAGGCTCTTCTTACGTAGCTGCCCTTTGTTTAATCACATACCATGGCAGGCGCACTCTGTTAATATTGCCATGGTTCTATCCCTTCATTTGTGTCTTACCCTGGTAATTTTATACAAGCTGAAATTTCCATGTGCGTAGCTTTCTGTTGCCATTCTGCAGTGCTGTGTTCCTGATTTGTTTTGGCAGAGCAAGCTTGAGTCTTTATGGCACAGTGAAATATTCTTCGATGCTATATAATTCAGAATGAACAAGGAGTTTGTATAAGGCACGTGTCTCAATATATATATGTATATAAAACCACTAACATTGTTAATTCAAGTCAAGCATCTTTTACATTTAATTTCTGTCGTCAAGTAACACTTTGTTTTCATGTTCCTTTTCTTTGGTTTCATTGGGGATCACTCCATTCTCCAGGTCTGAGTGCTGCTGGATGCAGTTGGTCAGGACTGCAGTGCTAGAAGAGTTCCCAGAATTACACATCTTCTCTGTCTCTTCTTCCTTTTTTTCTTCATCCAAGGAGTAGTTTCGGAAGGTCTCATAAATTTTATGCACATCCTCAGGGATGGTCTTTTTGAGGTCTTTGTTTTTCCTTTTGCTCATTTTAGCAGATGATCCAAACTTGTTAATGATGTTGTCCTCCGATGCTCCCTGCCCGTGCTTGTTGAGCTGATCTGACCCTTTAAGGCGCAGGTTATTAGGTCTGTTATTGATGCTTTCCTGAGATGAGGCTTTGAAGCGCCCTGCTTCCAAGGCAGTAAAGACAGAGCGCTTCTCTGGAGAGAGCATGTCTAAAGAGTGGGCTCGCTGGTCCAGGCCCAGGCGCCTGCGCTCCATGCTCCGGATGGTGGCTGCCCGCTGAAGTTTGTCATGGATCTCCACGCTCAGCCGCCTCCGTGTCTCTCTGAACTCAGCCGTCATGTTTGCTTTCCACTCTGCCGCATGGGCTTTTATTTCTCCAACCTTTACAACAAGAGACAGAAATGAATGAAAAAAGGGAAAAAAAAAAAAAAAAAAAAAAAAAACAACAAAAACACAACAAAAAAGAGGGCTAAAGCCTTTCCTATACAATAGCAGTGCAAGCACTTTCTTCTCTGGCATGAAATCAGAGACCAGTCCCAGCATCACTGCATCCATCAGGACCCAAACTTCAGGAGCAAAGTGGTTATACTAGGCAAGCTCTAAACATACCAACTCATGACTAGGTAATGGCTTATGTGACATAAACCTGTCTGCCTGTTTCACATTTTGCCACCTCACACATTTTATAGCTGTGTTATGTGATGGGAGGTGTTCATACTAACCCCTTCTTGGTTAAGAATAAAATTCCTAACATAAAGTCAGTGGTAGATGGCCTAGACTAGGGAAAATTAATCACATACAGAGATATACCAAACGTGCTTCAGAACAACACAATAACCACTGTAACAATACAGTAATGTATTTCCCATATTGCTCATGGATGGAGCTGTTCAATCCCACTGAAGTTTCTGTTCAGTGCCAATTAACGTTGGAAATACCTGCTAGATAATTGTGAGTAGACTGCTGACTGATCCAGTCTACAGTCTTAAAAGGAGGTTTAAATCACATAACTGTCCAAATACCACCCTCTCAAGCCAGCTGGAAGAGTTTTCAACACATATTCTGTGTGGGCACCATAAGCATGTCCTCAAATATCTCACTGCTTTGATCTGTTTTACTCCTTTGCACATAATAGCATAAGGATAAAGCTAAGAACAGAGAACTTCCATGGCTGCTGTATTAAATAACTCAGGTTCTGCACTCAGTGATCCCCAAAGAGGTCATCTTTGGTTCCTCAGGCCAGATGACCAAGTATCCATTTAGTACTTCATTTACTAATGACAGCAAGCATGTCACATCCACCATGAGATACCAGATTCACACCTCTGATGATCAACCTGACAGCCAAAATTTCTGTTAAGTCCCCTTTTATCAATGGAGATTCAAAGAGGAGGCACTGGGCCTCAGGTAACACAGATGACTTCATAAAAAAAATAACCCCTCTGCCAAACTTTGTCAGTGCCTGTTCTTTGGTTAACCATGCCAGGTTAGTCTTGCTGGTAGTGCAGGAGGAGATTGCCTTAGAAACTGAAATTCTGTTAACATCCTCCACAACAGTCTTCAGCTCAGGAGTCATGCAATTGCCTTGTATTTTCCAATCTTGTTTGAGTGAAACATTCGCAATATTGTCTTTGGATTATGGAAGATATGCTCTGAGTTAATTTAATCATGTTCTCCCCAGTGCTGACTGCTCGGTTTCTTCAATTTTGAATAGTACAGTACTCAGTAAGGGGCCTGAATCTAAACCTTTATTCAGAACCATATTTCCTGGCATAAGGAAAAGTAGGAGAACTGTTTTGAAGGCAGATTCTTGTTTCTTAATGAAGAGAGACAATTAATGTCTTCAAACCCCACACATCTCCACTTTTTAGGGGAGAACACTAACATTTTTATCACAATTTTGTAGCTTCAGAGCTTTTGTAGTTTCAGAGTGAAGACTGGCCTTTCTTATTTGATAACTGGAATCCTACTGATGTTTTCTGTGTATTTGGTAGTACTGATAGAGGTGGAACAACCTAGGTTGCTTCAATTGCTTCTTTTCCACCCTAAAGATCAGAGCAAACTAGATACCAACCAAACCCTGGGGAATATTGAACACTATTCATGCAGAGAGGTATCCTTCTTTAGGACAAGCAGGAATTAGACACTTAAAGCTCTCTTATAAAATGAAAAATCACTGAAAAATTTCTAGTCATACCTCTTCTTTTGTCTTCTTGGACAGGACTCTTAGCCAGTCTCCAATCATACTCAGGACAGCAGCAAAATAGGCAAGGCCAACAAGGATCCAAAACCACACTAAGGGTTTATACCACTCCCGGTAATGGATGTTAGAATTTCCTCCTGAAATAAGCATATATTTATGCTTAGGAATCATGAGATGCCAAAATTATGACAAAATAACTGCAATTCTAAGAAATGCCTGGAACTATTTCTAGAGTCTTGCCAGCACTGCCGGATTTCTAATAATAGCCGAGAGGCCTGTCAGATGGGAGGAACACAGTCTGTTCTCAATTTAAGACCTGTCAAAATTACCTATTGTTCTGCTGCTATGAGACCTGCCAGAGCACCTAGTAAATACTTTTCTTTGATTGCGCATACTCGGAAGCAAGTCTGAAATTCCTACTTTGTGCAGTACTTGCAACAGCATGAACACGTTCCCAAGAAAAATGTTTAATACAGTTAGCCTTCCTTATTCTAAATTGCCTGCAGCCTGGTAGCAGAGAAACTTTACAGTTCAGCTCCCTCAGGTTATATTTTCTTTATGTTATGGGTTTAGCCTCAGGACTGAGAGACCTGTATGCAGGTCAAAAAAAAGTAGCTTCCTCTCCCAATCAGGATAACTGACAGGAGGCCAACTGTGCATCAGCCCTGAGAATAAGGATATACTCTCTGCTTGGGTATCAGTTATAGGGTTGTATTCTCTGAGCAGTGACTTGAGAGAAGATGCAGATCAAATGAATCACAGAATCACAGAATCCTAAGGGTTGGAAGGGACCTCGAAAGATCATC
>JBAFWW010045805.1:6029-17329 GCA_036873685.1 Agapornis canus | reverse complement strand
AGGCGGGGACACCGGCACCGTGTGGCGGCCCGCCCGCCGATAGCCCGGCCCTGCTTGTGGTGCAGGCAGGCCGCCGAGGTATTTGTTCGATAGCCGGGCCGCCACTCGCGGCTGTTGCGCTGTTGGACTGCCATGCCTGGGGAAGAGCAGAGCGGAGGCCTACCCGGAGTTGCGGGCAGCGGCTGCTGCTGCTGCTGCTAGGACCATTGGAGCCTTAACGCGGCCGCTGCGTTCGGCGGGGAGCGGGGGAGAAACGGGGAGCGGCGCCGTGAGGCAGGTGTCCCAGAGTCGTCTTCTCGGACGGCTGGAAAGAGCTGCGGGCTCACCGCCCTCAGAGCTAAGAGGGTCATTGGGCAGGGCCCGGCCGCCTCGGCCGGAGTGATCGGGTCTCTTGTCCAGGCTGGGACCCGCACGGCATCGTGTTGCCGGGCAGCTGGTGCTGCTGTGCTGGAAACAGCGGATCTGTGAGCCTGAAGGTGAAGCTGTGGCGGTGAAAGTGGATTTTCCCGTAGCAGTGCGCCACGGCTGTGTTTGAAGTACAAATAACCAGCGCCGGGTAGCTGCTGAGCGCCATGCAGTCTCTGATCGAGTTTCCTGAATCCTTGGAAACTTGCCTTTATTTGTTTGGAAATTAGGTCCAGCAATATGTGCCCAGTCAAAGCAGTTGGATTCTGATGTATCTGATCCAAATGAATGACAAGCTATTTATTCTTGTTATGTCCACAACACTTTTCTTTTTGTTTTTAATCAGTAGTTCCCTCAAAATAGACTGCCAGTAGCAACTTTTCTGCTTAGCCTGGAAGACATTGATCAAAATATTTAATGTGAGATGGCTAAAGTTTCTGGTATTGTGTTCCTCCAATTTAGGGCTAAGAGCAACTTTTGTGATTATTTTTAGAGGACATCAGTCTGGGTGTTTAAACTTGGATGGCTAAAGCTAAGCAGACAGATTATTAAGTGTATAGTTTCCCTGATCAAAGTGTGACAGAGGGTGAGCATAGTATTATTGCTTTGTTTTTAATATACACAGTTAATCTAGAAAGATTATGCTATGGAATATTAAAGTCACCATTTCTTGTGGTGGCATTTGGAACATCTAAGATATGCTCTTAGAAGGAGCCTCTGGAATCATTATTTTATTCTCCACATAGCAGATTATAGTCTCCCTCAAGCTGGAGAGAAAGTGAATGAAAGCCCCAAATGTATTCCATAATAGGCCTATTGGTCTGCTAGCAGATAAAACTTGTCAACTTCTACCCATGAATGTAATTTCTCCTCCCTCTCTTTTTTCTTAAAAGCTGGTGCTTATTTTATGTCACACTTATCTGACAATGTTCAAAGGCAAAGAAGGGGCAACGATGAGAACAAAGTAACAGGAGAGATTTGAAGAGGAGAACTGGTGCAGAGAGAAACAAGCACTTCATTTAAATCAGTCTTATAAGAACAAATCATTCTGGACAGGACTGAGCACTATTAATATTACCCTGGCCTCATGATAAAGTCATTGTTACAGCTTAAGATACATCTGCCTTTGTGACTGGTCTTTGTTTAAGCACACAGGTGCTTCTTGGAGATACTTTCAGTGAGACAGTGTGATGTGTAATTCATTATTTTTGCAGTACTTTTAGCCCAGAAGAGAATGGAGAAAAACACTTTAAAATCAGTAGTCACATTCCTCTGTTTCTGACATCCTCCCTTATAGTATGGTATAAGCTGTCCTTAGTATGTCAGTAAGTAATGAGATACATATTACCAATCAGTATTTTAACTGCTTCCTGATAAGTTAGTGTTTCTTTTCCTTTTTCATTTCAGTTTCCTGTGTTGAGTTTTCTAAGTATTTCACATGCAGTCCTTCAGCTAAACATTTCTATTCTGGAAGCACTGCACTACCCCACAGTTATCTTGATTAGCCAAGTGTTTGCTTAAACAGAACTGGGCAGACATCAATGATGTTTTATGGTTGACTAAAAGAGCAAAGCATAGATAGCCCACAAGACCTACCCAAAAATGTCCACGAGATTGAAAAATGCTATTCATTAAAGGGGAGGCAGTGGGCTCCAAGAGTGGCTCCCAGGCAGGAATAACCCTTAAGTCCCATACCTAGTGACATAAATAGGCCATGCTGATCAGTTTCAGCATGATCCAGCAAGTCCTTACTTTGTCCCACTGCCAAGAAGTCATAATATCAAGCAGCCCTTGTGCCAGCACAGTCCTGTTTAGTTCAGGATGTAGCCACAGATGGGAGGCACTTTTTAAGTGCTTTGAGGCTCACAATTCTAAATTACTTTGCAGCATTTTCATAACAAATAAGGCTGCACACAGACTGCTGGTAGTGCAACTGGTAGCAAGGGAAGCAGATGAGTCCCTACCACCTCCTGACTGCAGGAAGGAAGTATATCTATATCTACATGAGAAAAGCACTTTTTAAGAGACAGCGGCTGGCAGTGCAAGTCCCAGTTCTGGCCTTCTGTAGACTGGCAATATACATAACTCAGTTTCTTGGATATCCAAAGAACAGCTCCAGAACACATCGTTTCCATGTTGCCTGCATACATTTCTTCCTGCTCTACAGGGTTGGTAGACTCAGAAGATACCAGACTCAGGCTAGGTTACCATATCAAGTCATTCCAGGTTTTGCAGGAGTTGCTGGTAGTTGAGTAATACAAAAACTACTAGAAAAATAAAATGCAAACCTCAGGTTTAGCACATAATTAGTGGAAGGTACATCCTTGGTTGCTTTAGAGTGTTTCAACTAACACCCTTATAAGGGAAGGCAAACAGCCAGGGAACTGAGGGCCCAGTTTTTACATGACAACCCAAATCTCTGATAATATGCAGTTCTGGGTGTAAAAGTAAGTGGGAAGGCACACAGGAAAAAAATGGAAAGTTCTACGGTTAGATATGAGAAATCATATTTCTTCCTCTATTCCTAAAGTTTGGGTAAATTTGGCTGGTCAGCAACACTCAGTGCCACTTAGAATTGATAGCAACCCATTTTCCTGTTAGATATAGTAGAAAACAGCTTATATTGCTACATTTAGTGCTTCTAAACATGTAGCAATATTTCATGCTACAAGAAGTACCTTACATATCTTTCATACTTTATTTCTACTATGAAAATGCCCATGTCTGCATCAAGAATGTGGTAGAATTTATTCTTTCAAAAAGGTATAAGTCAAAAATAGAAAGTGATAGCATCTGGCATTTGCAGGTAGATGAGTTCTCACTGTAGATTCAAGAGCATGAAGCCCCCTTTTTTGAACTCATGTGTTAAAGAGTGTGTAGTTGCATATCATTCAGGCTGGTTTTGACACATTTCTCAAAATCCTTTTCCATCTGCTTGCAGCCATGCCAGGGATGTAAACCCCTGTAAAACCTCCTTCAACTAATAGTTGTACACTGAATAATGTTGAGACGCACCATGCTAGCTTAGGGAAGCAGAATTAGGTATTTTAACTGGCTGTTGGGTTTTTTTTCCTCCTGCAACTCAGCAAATCTGAAGTTTACAAGGCAGATGAAGAAAGCAGGAAGAGGAAGAGAGAAATTACATGAAAACTGGCTATCAGTAGCAGGTTCTAGGGAAAAATAAGTGCTTAGGGCAGATACAAAACAGAAAACCCAAGACAGGCCAGAGAGCTATGATGAATAGGACAAAAAGGTTTACTGTCATCTGTGCTTCTAAAGGAGATCAGAGAACACATCCTCTAGCTCTTCTTTATTGTTTATTGGGAATACAGAATAACAGAGGATTGTCTCTGTAATCCTCATTTCAGTACTGCTGTGTGCACAAGTTAAAGAGTAAGGACTGGTGCAAAAATAGTAGCCTTTTCCCTGCGCGCAGGGCAGATGACAATATGTACACTTGTTCAGAAGTAACATTTAAGCAAACAACCATATTACTGTGATTTTATATCCTGATAGTTTTTTTTCTTTTCGTAATCAATAGCTGTGCATCTAGAAAGGTGCAGCACAAAGAGAGGGAGTACAAGTTTATAAATGCACATCTGGTGCATGAGGCTTTTGGAGATCACTCTGGTAAACAGAACTCCTTTGTTTCAAAGCTACTATTAGGGAAGTTCCAGGCAATTATCAATTGGAAAGTTAAACAGATCTTCAATAATTTATTTCTGTGATTTAATATTAGAATAACCCTTTCTTATGAATTTTGCAAGAAGTCTGTTCATAATTCATATAGGAGGGACTTGTGTTATTCCAACCTCTGGATCTCCTACTGTGTCTCTTTTACATATGTCTTTTCTTCTTGTTTCACTCCAGCTTTAAAAAAAACGCCACTGAATTTATTATTAGCATAATAAAAAAATGGGATTGAAACCTATCTGGTGTCAAATGAGTATGAGTACTAATAATGAAAATAGTAACAGCTAGGTTAGGTTCCAAGAAGAAGCATGATAGGCACCAAGAGCAAGAAGAATTTAAATAGCTGTATACAAATCTAAACTCTTTAAAAAATCCTTTTTATTGATTCATTACCATACAAAATTTATTCAAATTACATCCATTTGAAGTGGTAAGATCACAGCTAGAGAACAGGTCATCCTTTAATAAACCTATTTACAAAACTCACCATAAAAGCTTTTTGTTGTTGTGGTTTTGGGTTTTTATTTTTTTTTTTTTTTTTTTTATTATTATTGTTTTGTATTTTTTTTTACAGTATTTTACAGAGGTTTTGTGTTTTCTTTTTAAACTAGCATACAATGCAAAGCTAAAGTAGGTTAGTATTTTGCCCACACACATTGGGAGAAGTGTGTTAAATTTATACAAAAAAAAAAAAAGAAAAAGATGGTCTGCATTAGTCTTCGTTTTCTCTTCCTCACAAAAGTGCCCCTTTGTCTTGCAAGTCTTCATGCTCACACAACTTTTACTTTCCTCTTCTACAAGACTTTAAATACTACAATTTTATTTACAGATCCACATCTAAAAAAAACTCTTAAAAAATTACAAACCAGCTAGAAAATATCCTGGCAGTGTTTACAAATTAATTCTATTGTACAAAACTGCTAGATAACTAAAGTGTGAGTTGAGAACATACATCAACTTAAATACAACTGCTGAATGATCTATGCACACATTTGTACATATAAACACACACTTAACACTGTTTAACAGTTCTTTGTGTTGCCCTTTATACATTTGTTATATTCCAAAACTCACACAGTCATACAGTTTTCTTATTAGTACTGTGACTTCTTGCCTTTTCATGTGTGAGCTTTCATAGCAGCAACTCAATGGTACCAGAAAACCTGCATACATCGTATTCTACTACAGTACAAATAGTACTAATTTTCTGAGTATGTCAGATAAGCACAACAGTAATGCAAACAAAAGGATTATATGGGCGTCATCTAATCAACATTACATTAATTTAGCCCAGAACATGACAACATATTTTACACTAAGGAAAAAAAAAATTATTTAAGACTTCTTAGAATTCCTCTCACGTTCAAAAAAATAAATATTGGTACTATACTATACTACCAAAGATCTTCAAAAAATAAATGCATTCAGTTGATGTGGTACTTACAGTTATGTACTTTGGAAAAAAATTAGTTCCATTTTGCTGGCGAAGAGAATTATAAAAAGCTGTAAGCAGAGGAAGCTAAACCCACTGAGATAAATCTGATATATTGAACAAACAAAGCTTGGCATAAGTGTTTTCCATAGAGGGAAAAACCCACAGTGCATCTCTAGTAGGCACTTAACACAAAGCCCCACTTAGTACCACAAAAATTTATGTACCAGTTCTAATGCACACTGGGGCAGTAAAATCGAACTGTGCATCTTCGTTCTAGTTAAGAAAAACAACCAACAAAACCTACTTTCACACGCGCGCACACACAAGCATTTTTAAAAATCTGATTACTACAAGAAGTGGCAGAACTTTATACTTTTCAATATTTGCAACATACACCATATTTACAGTGTATTTTTCTTTATTAAAAGCTCTTAAGGACATAAGTATTTGACCTCATAATGAGACACATACACAGCTCAAAATGAGCATTATGACAGCAATTTAAACATTCCCACAAGTAGCTGAAGAACTCCATTTCACACTTTCGCATTACTTCATATTTATGTTCACTGCAGGTACAATCCGTGTTGTGACACTCAAAAGACATGCATTCTCTGCAGAAGGCACGACCTGAAAATACTATTAGAAAATTGTTATTTAGGACTAAACCAGTTCGTTGAGCCCTTCTCCGTAAGCCCACTTGTCATGGTAAGCAGAGACTGAGGGAGTGTGAAGACAAAACATTTATAGTCACCTGCTTGCGCTTGCTGACTCCCAGGGCACTGGAGCTGAGGGTCAAGGAGAAGGCCTTGATGTAAAAGCCATCACTTGCTGTTTATAGATTTTAAGGAGCATTTAACTAAAATATCAGCACTGTTTGAGAGCCTAGTGTATTCAATAATGCTATTTTATAGTAAGGAGGGGACAACTCTGAATGATGGCAGGTTTTTTGATTCCATTAAAAACACGATTTTGACATGGACAGTATTTTAGAGAATCAGCTGTATATAAATTCGTCCACCAGCGAAGGAAGCTTTTCTAAATCATAAGCATCAAAGAGGTCACTGATGCCTTCTTCATCCCCAAGGCTCAGCAAATAATCTTCCTGAAGCAGAGGAGGCAACAAATTCACAAATGGTCCTTCAAAGTTTGAGGGAATTTGGTCCTCGGTCTGCTGTAGAAGGTTGGCTGGAGAAGCCAATGGAGAGATTGTTGCCATATTTACTGAGCAGTCACCTTGTCCTGAGTTAGCAGAAACCACTTCTGTAAGGAATGAGAGGAAAAAAATAAAGATAACACATTTCATCTCATTAGCAGAATCAGACACAGGTCAAAGTAGCCACTGAATAAAGGGCCTTTCATAAAGCATTATTTCAGCAAGAAATAGCCTCCATGCAGTTTCTAGCTTGTTTTTGATATGTTACAAAAGGCTTTCTCAGAAATGCTCATGTTCCTGTCACCACTGACTTTTCTACTAAAATTTTACTTTGCAAGATTTAAACAAATACTGGGGAGAGCAGGAGCAGGAGTGGAAATCAGGTGTAGTAAGAAATGCCCATTTTTTTGGTGGAATTCAAGTCAAAATCAAAACTTTCTAGGGAACAGATGTCATCAGTGACATTATGTCACTGTGTAGCTGCATATACCCATACACATTTTTCCCTCTTGTGTCAAGGTGAATCTTTGCTGCTACTGCCCTATCTGAAAATAAAAAAGGAAAAAAACTGTTTCTTTTTCAATATTGCATAAGCTTTGGTTACGCATGATATGCAAATAGGAAACTTGTTTTAAACAACTGATGAAAAGAAGATATATTTCCCACTAGGTAAACCAGAAAGGCAGTGTAAAATCAATACCTTAGCTTTTCACTTCTTCAAAAAATAAAGCCAAAAAAATAAGAGCTGGATATCTGAAGTTCAAAATGAAATCCTGAATGAGAGCATGAAGGATGGCCATTAGCATTACAAAGATATAAGCTTACCTTTGGAAATGGTTTTGGAAATATTCCCATTGTGGTCCTGACTATAGGTTTTCATTGGACTGAGGGCATCGTTTTCCTCTGGGCATAGGTAAACTTCAATAGGTCCTTGAGTACTAGATAAATGTATCAATGCACTCTGCTAAAAAAACCAAAACCCACCAAACATCAGTTCGGTGTTACACAGATAGACCCAACAGAATATTGACGATAGGGAGTGAATTCTTACTGGGGTGTGAGTGTTTGAATACACTTTTTATTAATAAAAAGAACCTGAAGTCCCCCATGCATTTTTTTTTCCTTTTTGAAGATGTGTAAGACTTGGCTGATATAGACTGGAACAGAACATGAAAACTTCTCCCACTGTCTCTAGTGCACAGATCTCAGAAGCCCACCATTTTATGTGTTGTATCATAACCAGAGAGGTGTAAAGGACTGAAATTCTAACATTTTCTTACAACCACAATAACCTGGAGCATTCTGATGGAATGGAACTATGGGATTAAAGTCACAGCTTCACTCATAACAATATGATTAGATCTATTTGTGTAAATGTTTCTGCTTTAAAAGGCTGCCAGAACATCTTTCCCACTCCTCCAACAACTTTCAGCACTTACTCATGCTGGACTCAAGCAGCTATATGCTGTTTCCCTGTTTATCAGCTAAGTTTTTCCAAATAACAAAAGAACAACAGATGAGATTTTCTTCACCCAAACTTACTTATGTAAGTCCTCTTGCCCCCTCAAGGCAGCAATTCTGATGGTGGTTCTGAATAACAGGAACTCATAATTCCCCATAAGAAGTTATATTTTCTTAACTTTGATGCATTGATGCAACAAAACAAGATGACATATATAGACACTGAACATCTGCAAGGTTGCTGTTTGTCTTATGATGGAAAAAATCATAGATGACTAGTTAAAAATAAACCTGCTGCAGCTGTACTGCATTAATAGTTTTAAAAAGCATGAACACAGGCCTTATCTACCTCTTTGCAGACTTGTTTCAAATACATTTTATTGTGCCCTTTGACACAAAAATTCAGAAGTCCTCATGCTATTTGCATTCTGGCAGTTATGTAACGTAAGTACATTTACAAATACAGAGAACAACTGAACAGGGATGCCCCAGAGCAAAGAAAACATTTAAGTGTGCTTAGGGCACTGCTTTAGATAATTAGAAAAAAAAAAAAAGGAGATGGAAAGAGCAGGAGTTGGAGAAGGCACTACTGAGTGACTGGGGCATGTAAAAAAGACACCAAACTGTAACTGCAAATGAGAGAAAGAAATAGAACTTTATTGCCTGAAGCTGTAAATGAAATAAGTTGGGCACAGGGGATGAGAGAAGTCTAGGCACTAATTTTAATGACTGTGTGCCAGATCTCACTGAATTAAAAAAAAATAAATCAAAGCATAATGCCTAGGGGAAAGAAACAGGAAAGCAAGCAATGATAACAGTGTGTATTTATAGATCCTGATAAAAGACATCCCTTCCTCATTGTAGCAAAATGATTTATTCTTCTAAAATCTGCACTCAGGTTCAAAGGGGAAATCAAGGGCAAAGGCAGAAAACAAAAAATCCAAAATAATTTAAAAAAGAAAAAAAAATGGAAATCATTAGGATAATGAACATAAGCAAGTGAAGAATAATTTTCAGAAAACAAGCAACTGGTAAGGATGAAGGAATAATGCAGAAGTATGAACAAAACACATAGGAGTTTGGGGTTAACCCCATCTCTAATTGCTCATTGAATGAAGAAATTAGGTATACTTTTTGAATCTCTAAAGCAGTAGTTCGTACAAATTACTTAAGTTCGCCCAACATATTTGGGTCTATCATAACAATTGGGAATTGTAAAGCAGCACACTTTTGCCACCAAGAAATAAAATCCCAGGAGTAGCTGAACCATGTGGCTGATAGACCATGAGAGGAATGAAGAAAAGTAAAGCTACTCCCTGAAGATATCTTCAAAGAAAAGCCACCTGAAGAATTTTTTCTCTTCATTTGTGGCACAGGTAAAAGAAGCAGCTAAGTTACCCCAGACATCTACCTGAGATAAGGAAAAGAAACAAAGTTAGGGTGAAAAAGTGAGTCAGACATCTCGTACACAAAAAGAGCAAGCCCTCAAAGGGAGAAACAGAATGTGGCTTGAGTAGCAATGGGCAACAGAAGAGGGACACATATGAACACAGCTTCAGAAATATAAGTACTTACAATAACATAGGAAAGGAAATGCACACCTTCAGACCTCACAATAGCAAAGCACACTAGGACAATGTACAATGTTTTACAGAGACGTATAACATGAGTGTCAGTAAAGCAAAGATAATGATGGAAGAAGGATGGGCAAGAATGGATTCTAGGAGTAAACCACAAGTTTCTACAATAACTATAATACTTCAGAAAAAATCCTATGAAAACATGTTGCAATAAATTAGGATAGCAGTAATGAGAGTCAGCAAGATGCTTAAGGCATTGAGTTACCCATGCACTTTAAAACTACATGAACTGTTGGGGGGGAGGAAAGAGCTGAATCTCTTAAGAGAAAGATTTTACATGGCTGAAAACAGGCAATCTCAATCGTTAAGGAAGAACTTCACATGAAATATGGCAGAATATCTGTAAACAGTGTGGATTACTCTGAAGGAAAGCTGAAATTAAGAGGAACAAATAATGACTGCCCTGTGGAAATTGATTTTAAAAGTTCCCCTTCCCTTTTATAAAACAAAACAAAACAAAAAAACAAAACAAAAAACCCTCAACCAAAACTGCCCCCCCCCCCCCAGCTTCTCATGAAAGTGGCTAGACAAGATACAGGAAGGAAAACTGTGGAAAGACTGAAAAAACATGGAAGCTTTAACATATTCCTACTCTCTGCCCCCATTTCTCCTTTTCCATGCATCAACAGTTTTAATAATCTGGAAAAAGCAAAACCTGAAACTGGAAAATCCTTTCCTACCCAGTGTCACAAAACGCTCATCATATAGTGAGAAACATTATGATGAGAGGCAATGCATTTATATGTTCTCTCTTTTTCTTTAGTTCTGCATTTGTAAAATAGCTGCTCTGAAACAAACAACTTCCATTTTAAAACAAACAAAAAAATAGGATCTGCTTATGGAGCCAAAGTTAATACAGATGGGTCTTTAAAACAAGATAGATGAATAAAGCAGTGAAATCACTCTTATGTGTTATCTCTCTCCACTACAAAAATAAACCACTGCTACATCTACGCTAAGCATATGTAAACAAAACAGATGGAGGATTTCCCACTGCTGGTTCCTTTCTTCTGAGGATGGTTATTTTCAGTTCATAAACTCTCAGCTGTCATCCCTGATTTATCTCCACCACAAATTTCTGACGGGGTTACCCGGCTGCAAGCTGGGGCGATGTGGCACTTCTCCAGCTCGTCACTCTTCCCTCCCTCCCTTCCAGCCACAACGTTTGTACCCAGCGTTTGTGCTTCTCTTGTAACCCTAGTTCCACTCTTCCCTCGAAGAGTGCCCGACATTTAGTGCACCTCGTTCGTGCTCCTGCATGGTGAGATGTGTATGAAGCAGAAGCACACTCTTAAGTCTGTTTGGCAAGCATCCTCTTTTCTCCAGGGAGAGAAAAGGCGCTACTAGGGATAAGGAAACCCCGCCTGCATTCAGCCCACTACCCAAACAATGGCTTTATTTAAACATATAAAGACATCGCTGTACAGAGATCCTTTAAAAAATGTTTTCGCCGTCCCCAGCCGTAGAGAGAGAGCGACCACTTATTTGCTGCAAAGGGCTCTTCCCGCCC
>JBAFWW010045803.1:17940-47942 GCA_036873685.1 Agapornis canus | reverse complement strand
CTCCAGAGCAGAGCTGCTCCAGCCCTCGCAGCAGCTCCATGGCCTCCTCTGGCCTTGCTCCAACAGCTCCACGTCCCTCTTGTGTTGTGGGCTCCAGAGCTGGACTCAGTATGATAAGAGCCTTGTAGGATTGCCATTTAGGAAACAGGCTCTGCTTTAGCTTGGTCTCACTAAGCTTGAAAAGCCACGTTGCAGTCCTTGAATATAGCCATTGGTAAAAGAGCTTCCCAGGTTCTGGCCAGATGTGATCATCAGAGAGTCAGTGGTTGCTCCTGGCATGAAGCTGGGGAGTTGCAGCAGCATTAAGGAGAGAACAGAGTGTACCTACATCATACCAACAATGATCAGCATACCTGGAGGTCTTGAGGCGCTGCTATGGGTAAAGAGAGGACTGAGAGGACTGGGGGCTTCCATGGGGAGGAGGTATGGGAATGGGCTGCAAGGGAGGATTTGGCAGCTTCATCTTAACGTGGATGTCTGGGTTAGGGAGAAATGGCTCAACATAGGCTGAGCTTTCGTTACTGCCATGGTGGCTTCATGGTAAAAGACTTGTCCCTTTCCCATTCCTCTGCCCCCTTCACCTTCCACAAGGTGCCCTCCAGGTCAACTTTAGGGTGAAGGAAGGGAAGTCAATGTATTTTAACTCAGTGGCTGGTTTCAGTACCTGCTGTGTACTTTGCTGAATGCAAAGCAGGGGTTTTGCAGCCAAGAAAATCCCATGGGGACCCAAGTGTGTGTATGTGTGTGGGTAGAGGCTGTAAATAGCATAGAGATGTGCACCACATTACATTGTATTTTGCTGTTCTCTTATGCTGATGGCACGTTTTCTGACAGCACAGGTGACAGGTTCTTCCAGCTGATATTTGACAGTACTGGGAGCACTTGTGATCTCTTAGGCCACTGCTATTTGCTGTCCAATGGACATTGGAAGACAGCTGCAGCACTTGCAGTGTGCTTGCTCTCTCCCACCTCCCCCCTAGCTGATTTGAACACATCACTCCCCATCTTTGATTCTTTCCTTTTGTTTAAAGACCTCCTGTGGCTGCATTGTCTGGAAAAGCTCTGGCAGAGGCTTCAGAGCTGTACTTCCACCTAACTAGAGAACACACTCCCATTAACAGCCCTTGAGGTGGATGAATATCGCTGCTGCCTTCAAGGAGAGGTACAGAGCAAACTCCTGGCCCTCAGTTGGATGGAGCTGTGCTGATGACAGCTGTGTCATCAGCTGGTGCCAACAGGAGCGATGTAGGTGTTCCTCTGTGATGCAGGAGTTGTGGTGGCTTTCTGGTCCCTGGAGACACGAGGTGAGCTCTCTTTAACTGGCTTTGGTAGTGATCAAAGGGCAGCAGTCACTCGGGTGAGTGGCCCACCTACTTGCCTAAGCCTGTCTGAGCACCTCTGCCAGGCCTCCGTCTCCTTGCTCAGAGTTGCACCTCCATGGATGAGCTCCAGATGATTGAGTGGGAGCCTTGCCAAGCATGGAGGGTGATCAGCAGTGTGATGGATGACTGTAGGCTTCCTACTGGGAAGCGTGTAAAGATCTGTTGGCTTCTTATTTTAGTCCCCTAAAAGAGCACCCTCGTAACTGCTTTGGCTTTCCTTTTAGCCCAACGAGTTCTTCTCTCTTCCAAGAAGTCTGATGTGAGTCAATCCTAAGTGATCCACAACATCTATGTGTCTGATTCCCCCCTTCTCTGGAAGCATAGCCAATGAGTGCAGTGGGGCGGAGGTAGGTTGGACTTGAGCCATCCTTTGGCTCCTGCCATGAGTGCATAGACTTTTATCTATGGGAGGAGGGGAAAAAAGGAAAATAACCCACAAACAACGGCATTAAAATAATAATCAGAGCCTCGTGAAAGCACACAAAGCCCCAGCAAGATTTCTGTTCGTTGAAACTTGAATCTTATCTTCCCCTGTCAAGGTTAATTGCTCCTGGGTTCAAACCATGGACAAGCTTTCATTATGATTGGATTTCTGAGGCATGGCTGGGCCGGGTTCATCTGCTGGGTGATGTGCAGCAGGGTTGAATTTGGTCAAGCATTTCATCTGTCACTGTGCATTTTGTTGTATTTGTGGATTTAAATCCAACCTTCAGTGTTTCAGGGTAATCGTCTGTGGAGCTATTTTAAAGGCAGTCACTTCATTTCTTTCTGCATTACATTGAAGGCTACAGTATGGTCAGATACGGAAAGCTTAGAAGCTTTGGGAGGTCCGCTAACATAAGAGACCCTTCTAGGTTATGTGGTGGGGAGCAAATAGCCTGAGTTGGGAACAGGTCCTCCCCATTTCACAGTTAATGAACATGTCAAGAGGCAAGGACTGGTTTTCCTTTGACCACTGCAGAGTTGCTGAGTGTTCAGGATCCCAGCTCTTCCGATTATGCTTTTCAGTCCTGTAGCTCATGTTCTCCTGAAGGTATGCTTGGAAGAGATGGGTTATTAAGAGCGTGAACAATGGAAAACTACTAAACTACATTACAGTATTAAAAGACATTAATGACATGGGCATAAGGAGTATCTGAGAGCTTTATACCCCCTTGAGCAAGGAAATATGCATGTACTAAATGACACAGAGTCGTGTTTTCAACTGGCTAGATTAGTCTGGGACACAGTATTTCACATGCAGATAAGTTTGGGTTATGGTTCTGCTTGGGTAAATCACAGACACTGTTCAATGCCTCAGTTTATTCAGCCTTAAAAGAGGGTCATTGGTGTTCTCTTCATCTCTGCACTGTCTCCTGAGATCCTTAAGCATAAAGGGAGGCTGGGTTGATATTAGAGGAAAAGAACTTATGTTCTCCCTTCCAGCCGTTTTCATGAGGTGGGTGAGGGAGCTGCTTCTGTCAGTGCTGGAGTCTTTCCTAGAGGTTGTTCTAGAGCTAGCAAAGGAGCTTGTAACCATACAAAGCATCTTCGAAAGTGTTGGTTTGCCAGCTCTGAGCCTTCAGTGGTTTCTAGGTTCTCCTGGTGCAAAGCATTGCAACTGCGGGGCTGTGGGATGTGTGGTCATGGCTGCTGATGCCTCCAAGGAGCCTGTGCCCAGCAGAAGAGGTGCAGGATTGGGCATGCAGGAGTTTTCCTTTGCTACAGAGGTGCTTTTTTGACAGGAGGAACCCTCAGCCATGGCTAATGGGATGTGGCCTGCCGTGGCTTGGCATGGCTGCTTAGCATTACATCTGCGTCTTTTCCCCCAGCCCACTTCTTTGCTGTGGCTGGTTTCATTCCCTTGCTAATTCAGGCATGGCTGATGAGGAATCCTTGTCAGGGTGATCGGACTGAGACTGTACTTTGCAGGCGACATTCGTGTGTACAGGTGGTAGCGTAGGACAACAGGCAGGTCATGGAGATGGGAACTGTGAGAGACGCTGTTGGAGATGGGGGAGTCTGGAAGGGTGAAATGCGTAAGAATGACTTGCAGCAGTGGGTGAAATGTGGTCAAAAGACTTGTGAATGAGCACAGATGGGTGCAATCCATGGGGTTTGCATTGTCAGAGGAAGGTGAGTGCCATCACGTGCTGTCCTTGGCCAATGCAGAAGTGCTGGTGATAAGAGGTGTCCCTGGCTGGCATGTGGAAAGAAGAGGCAGCTTGCCTTGCAGTGCTTTCCCCAGCGACAGCTTCAGTCCTTGCCTGTGTGAGACTTAGCCCATTCATTGCTGTGAGTTACAGAAACCAGACCTCTCCTTTTCCTATGGACTATACCCATGAGCACCTGAGTGGTGCTGGTATTTGCTATGAGCTGGGAACATGGGCAGGAAGCTTGTTTCCTACATACACTCTGCTTGGTCTGTCTGCTTCACCCACTCACACATGCCCCAGCAGTACACTGGGGTAGGTGTGAGCTCACATAGCACAGGGACCAACGCAGTGCCAAGCTATAGGAACTTCCCTGATGGGTCTCACTTTGAGCAGTCTGAACTCAGGATTATTTCCATGAAGCTGGGGAATCAGAGAATCAACCAGCTTGGAAAAGACCTTTAAGATCATCCAGTCCAAGGGTTAACCAGCACTGCCAAGGCCACCACTGAAAATGGGAAGATGTGCAGTTCCCTCGAGATGATGCTCACAGCTGTAGCTTTTACATTTCTTGTGAGTTTATTTTTATGGGGAAGACAAAGCCAAGTCCTGCGTTTCCTCCATTTACTTTAGGTACAGCAGAAATCTGATGGTGAGCATCAAATGGAGTAACCCTCCATAGTGCCTCTGATTCCAGATCTGTTCATCGTACATTTAGACTCCATGTCCATGTTGGAGACTTAAAGCTCAGCAGCCAGAGCTCAGACCTAGCAGCAAGGGATCTAAGCCTTGGTCTGATGGTTAGGCTTTATTAAAGGCTGGTGCCATAGAGGGGTGCAAAAAGCTTTTTATGTGGCCAGAGGAGGACCCTCCAAAGACAGCCAGCGGCTAATGTTTGTGGAGGAAAGCCTATAAGCAAGGTGAAGACAGGAATCCATCTGGTTAGAGGTTTCACTTCTGTTGGTTCCTTTGCTCTAAAGCAAACTAAACCTTGGTTTGATTTTGCTCATTTGGTTTTTCTTTCTCTGGCAATGTCTTGCTTTATCATGATTGTCACTGCTGCCATCATTCTGCAGTGTGTTATGCGTGGTGCCCATCACTGTACCCAGCACCAGAGGCACAGACAAGCTGTTTCACGTGTGTGTTTGCTGGATCAGAACCACAGCACTTGGCATTTTGCAGGATGAGGTATGAGGGTGCTGCTCGCCCTGGTCTCTAGTTTATTAGTAATGACTAATAAATCAATGACTAAAAACCTCAGTGTTACATCTCAGTAATGACTTTTAAAGGAGAGATGGCACTTCTCTCCCCTGTGCTCTCTAGGCTTTGGATCCCACTCAGTGTGACTGTGCAGTAAGGATTGTTAGCATGTGATTGTCCCTTCTGAAATCAGGTGAAGCCTGTGGACTTGCTTTTGATTTGTGCCGTGTCAGGTGAGGATCTCAAGATGAGGCAGGTTAATAGTGACCAGGAAGATCTGTCCTGTCTCCTTCCCTAGCATTTGTAGTGGGGTGGATGCGCCATTTGTAGAAGAGCACTTTGGCTCTGGCATAGCCTTTTGCAGTGTCCTAGTGCTGGTATTAGATTAACTAGGATTGGTAGTGATAGAACCAGATAATCAGCAAAAAGTAAGCTCAGCAAGTTCAAAAACCAACCCAGCCAAAAGCCCCAGGACACATTGGCATCTCCCCACCCCTCCCTGTGTTCTCCCTGCCACAAAGCCTTCTGTATACTGTGGGCTTTGGGAAAATACATTGTAAATGCATGCTGCTGCTGTTAGACTGTGCAGGGACTTGCAAGCAGATGCCATGGGTGATGGTCATGAGGAGCTCTGCCCTTTGCTGTCATGTGTGGAAGCTCCTCTGCAGTCACCTTCCCATCCTGGAATAGTGATGCACATTCCTGCCTAAACAAGTCGCTTTACCACACATCTCTGTCAGGCAAACCCCACCCTGAAGTGACAGGCATTAGGAAAAACAAAGCTAATTCACTACCTTACCTCCAGCGTTCTGTATAATTGATTTCATCAAATAAGAACTGTGTAATAAAGCTCTGGAAGTTAAAGGAAAGCTACAACTCAATGGTGGTTCAGGCAAGGATCGATTGCTCATTTTCTTTCTTGGCTATTGACAGTTGCTGCTTGTTGCTGAGGGCAGGGATGATGGAGATGCTCCACACGCTGACATCCTCTGTGTCACTGGTGTTTCAGACCCGGGCTAAGAAAGAAAGGAAGATATTGCAGCTGTTCTTCCCTTTGGATGAGCTGCAGCAGGGAAGTGTCTGGGCGCAGCACTCACCCCGCAGTGAAGAGCTTCACCCCTGCATGGAACTAAAGCCATTTTTCAGCTGTAAAGTTTTGGTTGAGTTCTTCCTGTAGGTTCCCCTGAACACAGAGTTAGGGAAGAAATGGATTAGCAGCAGCTGTTCTTACGGTGTCTCCTTTTCAGCGGTGCAATAAAACTTCAAAGCACAGTAAGAAGTGGGAGCCTCAGCCCTCCTCTGCTGAGCTAAAGTTGCTTAGGAGCTGCTTTGGCTGAAACCTTGCAGTGAAACCCTGCGGTCATTCAGGCTGATACGTGTTTTGCTTTGCTTTGGTTTCAGTTCAGACTAAGTGCCATAGCCAGGAGGAAAAAGGAAGGATAGGACCATTCCAGGATGCCTGGGCAGCTGGAGGAGTGATGGATGGATTAGGTAAGCTGCTGTTACATAGGCATAAATTGTCTGTGAAAATAGATGCTATAGCCCTGCCCATCCAACATGCAACATGTAGTTTACTCTCTAGATGGAACTGTTTGCCTTCTGGGTGCTTCTTTAGGCACGGCTTGGCTCTGTCCAGTGGTTAGGTGTCAGCTGCAGCTCCTGAAAGCTTTACAAGGCTTATTCTTTTAGAAAACCTCCATTCTACTTCATCTCTCTCCATTTGTTGCTGCTTTTCATGATTGTAAGATGCGAGATATGCTTTGGGCACGTAATGAGCTTTAGGCTTTTCAGAGGAAGATGCTGAGGAGAGAGGTGAAGTGAGAACTGGCATCTCCTCTCCCTGATCTTGTCAGCCTTGGGATTTCAATGTGAGCTCAGTGGGAGGTGGCTGTTTAAATGGAAGCAGCATCTTGGTTCAGATGTATGTCTTGCTGGGGCACTAGTTCCTATCCAGGTAGGTTGAATGTGCCGGATGCAGCAGCCTGGGTTCAGGAGGGTGTTCTTAAAAGCATATCATTGCAGGGTTTTTATTCTGGGGATGTCTCTGTGTCTGCACAAATCAGGGAGTATAAGGAACAGAAGGAGAAGGAAAAATCTACCTTGTACTTGAGCTGCCCTCCAGTGCTGCAGAGCTGGGCTTCACCAGTGATGCTGCTCCTCACTCGCTTTGCTTACACAGCTGTCTTTTAAGTATGCTCTGGGAAAACATGTATTGAATTCAAACATTATCCCCATACATCCTCCCCCTGTTATTTGTTGCGTGCAGGACCAGCAGTTTGCAGCATGTACCTCGCATCCCTCAAGAGGCTGGAGCTACTCTGAGGAACAACGCCTTAAAAACAGCCCTTCACCAGGTCAGCCCTATACAAGGGAATGCCAGCAGTGAGCAAAAGGTGCAGTGTCCCTGGGATGGGCTGTGTCCATCCAGGTGGATCCCAAGGAGGTTTTGATCTGTGGGAAAGAAGGGTGAGGTGTGAGCTGGCTCCGTGCAGCCCATTCCGCTCCTGTTGCCGGTTTTGAAATGCTCTCCCTCTGTTGCTGAGAGAGAGCAGGTTTGCTTCTGCTGAAAACACAGGGGTGGGTTTTGGTTTCTCTTGCACCAGGGTGTGTAACTTCAGATGCCTGCTCTGTGCCTGCTCGCCTCTGAGATTTCCTTTCCACTGCCATTCGCCTTGCCAAGCTACAAAGAGGTAAAAACTACAGTGGCTTGCTGCGTCTTGACTAGTGCCTTGCTTTGATAGGAATCCTCAGGGTAAACCTTGTGCAGCAAAGGCTGAAGAAGCTTTCATGAGGAAGGCTCAGTTCCCCTGGAGGAGCTGACATCCCTGGGTTTGAGGCCTAATTGCATGAAGTCTCCTGTGATAATTTGAGTGATGAAAAGAGGCTGGAGCCAGCCTCCAGCATTGAGGTTCGACCCCAGTGGGTCGTGTAGCATCTTGATAGAGCAACAGAGAGATCCACAGACTTGGACAACAGTGATCCTGTCGGATGGTGTTAGAGCCTTTTTTCATCCATTGCTAACACAGATTTCTCAGGTTGAGCAACATTAAAGCTCTTCACTTAAACATTCATTCCCTTTGCAGCTTGCAATGATATTCTCGTGGTAAAAGAATGCTCTTGTATTAAGTTACTGGTTTTGAGTGGAGGCACTGCTTGTAAGAGTCATTGGTCTGACTGGGCTGATGGTGTCAGCTTGGCCACGCAGGGCTATTGCAAATGCCCATGAGCAGCATCTGCCTTTGTGCTATCCAGGAGCTGCAATCCAGGCTCCCTGATGCTATCAGATCCACAGCAGCGTCCTGCAGGTATTGTGTCACTGGCTCCCTCCTTCACTCCATCCTGCAGGATCACCCAATGCTGTGCTTCCTACCTGCGTGTTGCCCCGCACCAGGGGAAGCGACTGTGCCTGGGGCTGCTGCCACATCCCTTTGCTCTCTGCTTTGCAGGTGATGCCGTGCCATGACCCCCTGGCTCAGCTTGTAGCAGCGTGTGGGGTATTGATTCCTGTTTCACAAGATGATAGCCTTCAAAGGCTGGCTGGGCATAATGAGTTGGGCAGCTGCCAATAGCTCCGTGTCACCAAAAGCTGTGGCTCTCTGTGTGTTAAAGCCTTTTTGCTCCTCAGTAGTTCAGATGGCTTTGTGTCTGTAAGAGCAGGCACAATTTCCCAGGTTCTTGGGGTGTGCCTTCATATTCTGAACCCTTTTTGAAGCTCTTTCTGCATCTGATTTGGCAGCCTGAAGCCCTCAGATGGGAAGAACATAGCTGGTTTGTAGGCATGAGACCCCTACGTTTAACTTGGACATCATAGCCCGCTCATAAACCCCGTTACCCTCAGTAACAGTGATTTTGAAAGCCTTCTGCAGTATTGATTTATATTTTTCTGCAGCATCAGCATCACTTTAAAGGACAGGGGATTTTATAAAGTGGTTGTAAATGATTCCTATAAGTATCTTAAGTGCCTCATGGGAGTGCACGATCACTTGAGATGCTGCATAACTTAGTTCTTATGCTTTTCAGCTGTGCAATAAAGCACTTGTAAATACACAGGAGTGAGGGTCCTAACAGATGGCACTGATGTGCACCAGGCTGGCATGAAAACCCTTGTATCATCTGCAGGGAGGAGAAAAGGAAGATAGGAAAGTTTCCTGAACCTTGTGGTGAGTGTGTGTCACTGAGGGTTATAACCACAGTGAGTTTGCTTCTTGAATCCTCTTCCCATTGGAATCTCCCTGATTGTGAGCTCTGGCTCGTGCTCTGAAGTCAGCTGCTCTCCTGACCAGGCCAAGGTAAGTGCTGGTTGCAGTCTCACAAGGGTGTGTTCTTGAGGAGCAAGACTGCTGTTTAGTGAGTAAACATAGAGAAGCAATCTCTATTTGGCATTTCCAGCCAACTGCTTCTGCAGGCACACTCACTGAGCGCCAGCAAATTCTTGTAGGTGAGTCAGGGCATGGTGCTCCTTTGACAAAACAGGTCTTGAGGGGTTGAGATACCATCAGCCTACCCCCTGCCTGCTTGTATTAGCTGATGCCGAACTAGGAGTGGTTGTATCGCTCAGGGCATAGAACAAATACCAGTCACAGCAAAACATTGATCTCTGTAGCAAAGGAATTGTTTGTGGCGTGTTGACCTGCCCTGAACTCCTGGGCAGTCACAGAGTATTACTGACAGTTCCAGCACAAATGCAGTCAGCAGCACCTTTTGCTCTGTGCAAACACAGTGTGCACGCTTGAGAGAACAAGTGTAAGTCTAAATTCATGCCCTAAATTCATGCTCATTTTGCATATGACCTCCCAGCATGTCCTCCCTCTCTCAAGAAGTTTTTCTGGCCATGGGCTCCAGATGCTTGCCCCACTGTGGCTGGCTGTCCCTGCTAATACATAGTTCGTGCCCAAATCTTACAGAATAAACCAAAATGCCTGCCTCGAAAAACCAGGACAGCCCCAAAAGCTCTGTGCAATGTCTGATTCGCATCCTTGGTGTGTGGGCTTCTTGCCTTGAACAATTAATTGCTCAGCGAAGATCTTGCAGACCTATTGGAAGTGCCTTTTGACCTTGCTTTCATCCATCTGGCCGTTAATAGCTTGTTCAGGGATCCAGAGGACTTAGAGTGACCGGCAGAGATTGTAGCTGGCGTGGTGGCAGTCCTGCTGCTTGCAGCGCTGTCTCCTGGCTTCATGTGTGTGTGTGATACATAACCCTGCCTTGCTTCAGGAGCCAGCTGTGGGTGTGTGCTCATTACACGGCTGTGGTTGTCATCAGCATCTGAGCTCTCATCATTGGCTTGAAAACAAATGTCTCTTTCGTGTCAAGAACACGATTAACTCCTCCTGTTTCTGTGCACGAAAGGCCATGGGCCTCTGCAAGGAAAGAGTAATCCTCCCGGAACAGCTGCCTCCGTTCTCCTCTGGCTGGACTGTGAGGGATACAGGAGGGATGCCAGCGAAGCGATATCTCTCCTGGGAGAGAGTTGGATGATTCATGTTAACAGACTCACCCATGAGGGGTGGGGAGTACAGCTGATCTAGACCAAATGATGACTTAACCTTGCCTGGCAGTGGAAGATGTCGTTCCTTCAGGTCTTGTTCTTCTGGAGGACTGAAATGTTGCCATGAAAACAAACATTTGTTTTCTGCAGAAACCCTTTTTTCCCCTCTCTGCCCTTTGGGAAGCTCCCCCCTCCCCAGCAGCACTATTGGTGGGCCAGGGAATTGGCCAGGACTAGCCTGAAATTTCCATTAGGCAACACAAGGCGTTTTTTGCTTGTTTATTTGTTTGCCTTTTAATGCAGCCAAGTAAAACAACTGCTGGTGAGAACTTGAGTACCTGATTCCTCCTTGTAAAGTGCTCCGCAGAGTGGGAAGGCATTTTCCAAGCTATCTGGCTTTTAAGAGTGAATTTTCCCTAATGCCACAAGCAGGAGTTAAACAGTGGTTTAGGTGTTTGTTTCCTTATGGGTGCTGAATTGGTTCTCAGTTTGCTTCAGATGAAGCAGGTTCCATTTATCCCATCACCATGTAAATGCAATCTTCCCATCTCTTAAGCAGCCTCCCTCTCCTTTCAACCATTCTTTTTGGTTCACCTTCCTGGCATCCAGTTTTGAGTAAGTATTTGAAACTTGGAGGAGCACAATTCCCTGCTACCTGCTTCTCTGGCTCCCTCGAGGACAGCGAGCGCTCCATTGATTTACACTGGTGGACTTGAGAGCAGCTCCAGATTCCTTCCTGCCCTTTCATTTGAAAGCTATTTAGAGAGTGGAAAGGAGCCTCAGGGAATCTCCTTTTTCTCCTTGACAAGTGCCAGTACTGGCACGCTTGGCAAACAATCTCTTTTCTCCATCTTCTCCAGCTTATGAGCTCAGGGCAGGTGATGGAGCTGAGCCTGGCAATGCCAAGTCCTGCAGGAGGAGGAGAGGATGGGCCCTCCTGCCTGCAGGGGATGGAGTGGGTGCGCGCTTTGGCTCTCCACTAAGGCACATGTAAGTCACCACCCATAAGGTTCTGTGCATGACTCCAGACTGGCTGGGGATGGAACAGCATCAGGGGATGGTATTTTACTTGCATTTCCAAAGCTGTAGGCAAAGTGTCCGCTCCATGTCTGATTGGTGACACGTCAGCCACTAACTGAGCTCATAGTTTCTGATGTCTTTAAGAGGGAATGCTGGGCTTTCACTGCTTCACTAGAGGTTTCTCCATGTGCTTTGAAATGTGACTGTCTGAGGCAGTTTTCTTCACCCCCTTCTCCTTAGTGACTGCCTTTGCTTGGATTTCTTGTCCTGGTAAGGAGAGACAGTTGAAATGGCCACAGCTTTAAGATGAATGTTTTGTTGTGTTAAAGGAATCCTTTTCATCTAGTTTATGCTATTAATCACAGAACCCCAGACTGGTTTGGGTTGGAACAGCTTCTGCCTCAGAGCTCAGCTCAGCCTCCCCTGTTCGGGCAGGTTCAAGCCATTGCCCTCATCCTGTCCCTACAGGCCCTTGTCCAAAGTCCCTCACTGGGTTTCCTGCAGCCTCTTTAGGCACTGGAGCTGCTCTAAGGTCTCCTCTTAAGGAACCTTCTCTTCTCCAGGCTGAACCAGCCCAGCTCTCCCAGCCTGGCTCCATAGGTGAGAAAAGCTGTTTCAGACATGTGTTAAACCCTTTGTTTCTACAGCCAGGACAGGGTACACCAAAGACAAGACACCTTCCCAAATCTCTTCTATGCTAGCAGGGACAGGCTGGAGACTTCTGTAGCCACACACAGGTTACAAAAGTACATCTGTATCAAAGCCCTGCAGTTGCACAAGCAGCACACCCAAGGCCATGCAGAAATGTGTGTTGCAGCAAGACATACAGATGGAACCCTGATTTTCTCAGCACGCCCCATGTCATCAAGAGCTGACTAGAAACCAACTGCATGTGACAGAGAAAGAGGAAAGAAGTTCAGCAGGAAAACAAATGCAAACACTTAAACCAAACTAAGTTACTTCACACGAACAACAGCTCCATTTGCTGGCACAGGAACCCAGTGAAAACGAACCTCCCTGGAGATAACATAACACTGATTGCAGCCCAGTATTTCAGGGTCTCACCAGGGAAGCATCAGCAAAAGACAACACTTTAGCAGTGTCTACCTGAGGAAGAACCAAAACACCCCCAAAACAACCACCCTTCAGCTATAAAGACAGACATTAGTTGGAAACTATTTTGCAGTCTGTGTAAATCAGAATGAGAAAGAGTACATCCAACCTTATGGTAACCCACAGAGTGGGATGCTCATGAACATGAAACCAAGATTTAGAAGCTAACTCAAAAGCAGAGCCTCCAATTCATCACTCTTTAAATGAGTTTCAATCCCACAAGAAATGCCTCAGTAATGGTGAACTGAACCTGGCAGCCACACAGGGATAGCAAAGAGGCACACAGCACTTCTAGTGAGAACCACAGCACTAAGCCTTGGACACTTGAATTGCTTTCTGTGGAATAGCTGCAATGAAGTTTTATGTCTCCTTTACAGCCACAATAGGATTGGCTGGATTTTAGCAGCCTTCAGTGAAAAACATACATAAACCAAACCTTTTTGAAGAACAAAGCTTTCTGCTTTACAGATGAGGCAAGGAGCAGTTAAAGAGAAACTGGGAAAAATGCCCTTCCCATTAATCAAAAGGGGATTTTTTTCCTCCCTTGAGTCTCTAGAAAGTAAAGATAATAATGAAAAAGCTGAATGAAGCACAAGTTTGGTGGAGGTTCACGTGTGGATTTGACCTACATACAGCCACTTGCTTGGGATTCATTTGTAGGTTAGAATGTTATAGCAGAGTCCTCGAACTCTACCTCTAAAACAGACAGGACAGAGCATCAGATTCCTCTCACACCCCTTGACAGATCACTCAATATCTGCATATATTGAGCAGACCACAATTCAGCCTTTTCCCTTTGAATTCTGTATGAAGATGGTTTTCTTTCATGCCCTGCAAATTGCATTTGACTACAAAGGGACAAGGATAATAAAGGAATATGAAACCCTTTGTCAACATGTGAAAAGGCTGTGGGAGGCACCCGGTGCTTATACCCACACTATGCATTCCACTCCACCTCAAAGATTGTGTAAAGCTCTTCAAGCCAAAAAAGCAGGTGAAAAGGGTCTAAAAAGAGAAAAGAGAGCAGGTGAATAGAACCATAGAATCAGCTAGGTCCAACTGAATAGGGCTATTAACTCCTTGAGTTTCAGACCCAGGTGTTTTCACTAGTCCCAAAGCTCACCGAGACCCAAATGCACAGTATTTCCCCTCTCCTGCTCCCATCCACAACTGGGTTTCTGCTTTCCAAGAGGCTGCTTCTAGTCTGTTACTCCTTTCCCATGCCACCTTAGAAGGGCCCATTCCCACCCATGGGAAGGCAGCTTTTGTGGGTCTCTGTCCTGGCACCACCTCACTGGTTAGGTGGAAGCTACAGCATTTCTGTAAGAGAAAGGATAGCAATGGGAAGGAGACACCAATGCCAAAGGTGGCAGCCAACTCACATCGGCATCTTCATGCAGTTTGTGCTTTCACCTGATATAGATTTGTCTTGCCCTACAGAAAAGCATTTTAAGTAGAACAGAGGAGAAAGTTCCACTTCTTACTACTTTGTGCCCAGAAGGCCAAAATCAACATATCCCTGAAAACAGACTGGAACAGGTACTTAACAGCTGAAGCATGTATTTTCCCTTAGGCTGTGTATGTCTAAGTGACATTTGATTCCAGTAATGGCAGACTCATTAGTATTTAGAAAGGCAAGTGTGAAACACTGAACTTATTTTGAATGGAGTCAGCACTGTGGTAGCCAAAGCTCATTAATTATGAATTTTATCAACTGCTCACTGAAATTTGTTCTGCTAGCACAGTGTAATCACCTGCAAAAACAATGGCTTTGCATGAAGGCATACCATGCTCAAAAATAACACATACCCTTTGCTCTCCAATAAACATCCAGAACAACAACGTTGGGAAAACCCTTGAGGTTCTTTAAGGAGTCTTATCAGAGGAATCACAACAACAGATACTGAAGGGCTTGGAGCAAGCTGCTCTCATGGAAGGTGTCCCTCCCCATGGGGAGCTGGAACTGAATGAGCTTTAAGGTCTTTTCCAACCAAAGCTGTTCTGTGATTCTATGATAATCTGGCAAAACATGGATGCAGGGAACTGGAGTGAACTTCTCTTGATTGTACATTAACTGCTACTTGCATGTAGCACACACCAGGGTCCCAGCAGGCTGCTTGGCATGATAATGTAACCCTGTTCAAAATGTTCAAACAGAACACTCTACCAAGACACTTGTACTGAGCCTTACCAGGTTTTAAGCAGGGGGAATATCTTCTGCTATTATGCCGCAGCTAGACTTTGATAGAAGGACTCTATGCACTACTACCTTAATGTCCATACCCTGGGGGCCATGAGTTAACTGCCAACCACTCAAACATCATGTTCCACTCACTCTTGAGACTCCTGTTTAAGCACTGAATTAACAGAAAACAACAACTGACAACTCTGCAGGGCACAGGCAGCATTTAACATTACAATTATTTATAGACACTAATTTTAATCAGCAAGCAAACCCTCACTAATTAATTTCATTTCACATGCACACACAGACCTACCTTTAGAAAGGGAGTTCAGCATTTTGGGAGCGATGAAGATCACTCCTAGCAGAACAGCATCTTTACATTAGATACTTTGGGAATGCACAAGTACAGCACTTGCAAAGACCCCTAACTCCTTGAATGATTTGATTTGAACAAGTTGCCATCCAGTTCAAAGTTGCTTCACTAATAGATTATGCCTTACACATGAGCTGCTATCAGCAGCTTCTCACTGCTCTCTGGGGTGATGGCCCTAGCTTCAAACACCATTACCCAGAGGCCCCCCTCCTGCCAGCATCGGGGCATCAGCACACCTGCACCCAGTACAAATCACCTATAACAAAAGTAAGTGACTCGGGATTCAAAGAGCAGCTGGTGGGCTAAAACAAATCCCTCCCATCTGAGAACTAATAAAGGATATTCAGTGTTATCCCAACTGGAGCTGGTGAATTAAATCTAACCTGGGTAAAAACGATGTGGGGAGTCCTGGATGAGTTGGCTGAGATCTTTATTGCCCACTTAGGACAGAAGGAAAGCTCTAAGTGTCTTGCTGATGTGGTGGCACACTTCAGATTCATCATGATTCAGATCAGGCTACCAAGATGATGACCATCACAGTGACATTTCTATATGACAGGAACACTGGAAATGTGCAGTGAGGTTTAACTTGCCTCCTTTCTTACCCTAATGAAAGCATTGACACAACTGATTATTAGAGAGGCCTCAGGCAGGAATGGTAATGACTATAAAAGAGTTTCTGTTAATCAGTTGTCAATGAACAATGATATTTCTAGGATCATTTCCAGGTGTAAGGCTGTGAAAGAATATTTTCATCAATGCTCTGCATTACATTTCTTCCTAATCAAGTTCCAAATATTTTGATTGGGATGAAAGGAGACACAGAGTATTGTTCAAGCTGAAAGAGATCTAGTTCTCCCATTAACTGGAAACACTTCAAATAAAAGACATGTAAATGTCATGAGGTGCCAGCCACAAGGACACACATCCCACCCAACATGGGAGAGCATGGAACCAAATTTGAGCTGACAGTTCATAGAATCACAGAATAGTTTGGGTTGAAAAGGACCTTAGGCTCATCCAGTTTCAAGCCCCTGCCACAGGCAGGGACCCCTTCTGCTACAGCAGGGTGCTCCACGCCCCTGTGTCCAACCTGGCCTTGAACACTGCTAGGGATGGGGCAGCCACAGTTTCTCCTGTGCCAGCGCCTCAGCACCCTCACAGTAAAGAACTTCTTCCTTATATCTAACTTGAACTTTCCTTGTGTCAGTTTGAACCCATTACCCTTTGTCCTATTCCCCACAGTCCCTGATGAAAAGTCCCTCTTCAGCATCCTTGTAGCCCCCTTCAGACACTGGAATCTCCTCTGAGGTCTCCACGCAGCTCAATGTCACTATAGAAAAGAACTATGGCGAGAGCAGTGGACGTAAAATGTGCTAAAATGAGACAGATCCACAAAATACCACCAATCCACAAATACTCTGTACATGAAGGAAGTGACTGCAGAATGGGCAGCCATCTGTGCTTGGTTTCACATGCCCAGCCTGCCAAAGCCTGTGATTAACGCTGTCCGGACGGATCTGCTCCAGTCTGCTGTCAGCTCTGCTGTCTGTTCCTGAGCCTGCCCATGGCACTAACAACAGATGTCCTTAGCATTTCAAAAGCTTGCCTCAAACTCCAGGTTTGCATTTCAATTTCTACTGTGTAAGGTCTATCGCTGGTAGGGATGGGAAAGTTGAATTTAAAACAAAGTAATTAGTTAAAAATCCTTTTCCTAGCGTATTAATGATTAAGCTAAAATTGTCCACTCCGCATCTTCTCCCCACTGGGGGAAACCTCAGCAGAATTACCTCCAGGTGGGACACTGAAGAAAGCAGCACAGAAAGGCAGACAGGGCTAGAGCTCAGCTGTCAACATGAAGCAAGGCTCTGACATGTGTTGGATCCTCCCTCACTGACAACTCTCATTGCTCCCTACTGCTATTTTGGTAAGATTACAAAGGTTTTGCCTCTTCTTTTCAACCTGGGATTCTTTTGCAGTTATTCCTATAAGGTACCATACATCCCATTGACATTGCTGTTAAAACATAGGAGAGATTCTGAAAAGCATCCCAGGATGGATTTTACTAATTACAGTGATTTCAATTAGTGCTTTTCAATTTGTTGCCACAGCTTCAAGCCCAGCCAGGATAGATATGACTTCTTCAAGCCCATGTATCAAGGCACTGATGCACAGAATGTGCTCTCCACTTGCACTTTCCCAGAGAGAATTCCACAAGTAAAGAAAAGAGAGAACAAAGAAAAGATTCACCATAAGCCAGTCAGCTGAATAAGAAATAAACAGTCCAGAGGTATGGCAATAGATAAGGCATATTTGAAACACCCAACAGCTACAGGGTGTAAGCTGTGGGGCCAGGTCTCAGTAAAATGTTCTAAGGATGCTCTCAGTTGTATTAGCTCAGAGGAGCAACCATGTGAGCAGCCTGCCAGCAAACATTCACATGAAAAGCCTCTACAAACTCACTGAGACTGTCAAGTTTAAAAGGAAGCAGGAAGAAAGCCAGGGGCAAGTTCGAGCTCATGTGAAAGTTGAGAGTTCCTAGAAAGTATTATGTTAGTAAGCAAAATACTCATCTTCAAATGCAATTGGTTATCGCTATCAATTAATAAGTAATGTACTTAATATTAAGGTCTAATTTGAGTAGCAAGTCAGAACATTCATTATCTGGCAAGTGGAAAAGCATCTCTAGCTATGTGCGTTACAGAAGGGTCACTCTCCAGGTACACAGGTAGGTAGCCAGGTTAGCATCATCCCCCCTAAGTGCTCAGGAGACATTAAGAGTCTGGTGCTAAAGTGATTTGAAGGGACATGAAAAGTCTCAGGGATGCTGACTTAGGCTCCTTCCTTAGTGATGCCTCTCAGAAACCTGCTGCAAACTGTACCAAACCCCTGATCCCTGTCTGCCAAAACACCCACAGGACACACAAAACATCCTCCCACCATTTGCAAGGTACCACACTAGAGCATGACTGTAGGTGGCAGAGGTCTCAGTATTGAATAAAATGAAGGAAAGAATAAGGATGTCCAAAGATCCTGCTGAAAACTGTGGGAGACTGGAGCTAGGAATGGAGTCCAGAGGTTTGTACTCAGCAAGTGCTTTTCCTAGGCAGGAAAGAAGCATTCTGGACCATAAGCTGACTTTGTCTCATGCTCTTCAGAAGTACTTGAGCATGTACCTCAAGCATGCAACTCCCACTGGCATCTATTACAGCCTACATGAAGCAACAAAAGCATACACCCTCCTGCCTGTTTGTCAAGTTCCTCTGGGGGAAACTCTTGATGTCTTGGGCAGCTTTTACAACCTTCCATGAAGAAGAAACCCCAGTATATCAAGGGTGACTTCAAGACTCCTTGCAGGCTGCTCAGCCTTGGATCCTGCAGAATCCAACTTGCCACAATTAATGCTCCAAAGAAAGCTTTTGAAATCCCTGTCCAAGTGCATTTTATCACCTCGGCTGAAAAGGGACAGGCAGCAAAGCTGACCCTGAGTTCTGAAATCCCGCTCCACTTTGAAGTGTAAAAACATAAAGGTAGCTTTTTTATTCCCACTTTTCTGTGACTTCCTGGGATATCAGCATGCAGACACATAACCCAAAACAGAGAGTTTGCATGCCACACAAAGTGCTTTGCTTTCAAGAAAGCTGAAGTGCAATTGGGACTGGAAGTGTTACAGGGTATTTGACAGTCACTCTTCAGCACCATTTCCAGATCAGAGTAATGATGGGTTGTACAGCTTGTAAGAGCCTGGCTTGATTCATTCTTCACAGGCAGGCATGAGCCAGGAACGTCAGCAAAAGGTGCTGCTGGGTTTGTCCATTGGAGTCAGCATCTCTATTGCCACAACAGCATTACTGCTTGCATTCAAAAGTCCCAGCACTTCTTGGTTTATATACAGGGAACCAAGCTTGGTTTTGCAGAGTTAAATTTTAGCTGGTACATAACTGAGTGGTAAAAACACTTCTGGAAATCAGGTTAATTAAACAGTGAAAAGGAATTACCAGAAGCTTATGTATGCATGGTCACTCGCCATATGATCTCAGCTCACAGGCTCCTACAGAACAGGAAATCCTGGCTAGGGGTACTTTCCCCTACTTCCCAACATAATTGAAGTGTATAGAGGGACTAGTAGCTTCAAATAATGTTTTGCTCCATTTGACAGCTACTTCTGTTGGGGTTACCAGCATACAGCTGAAGGCAAAGAGCAATGACTCCCATGTTGTGGGTTTGCTTGCTTTTATTAAGGACAAAACTGATTCTTTCTACATGATAAACATTTCTCTGAGGGCACAAAAAGCCTGAAGGTTGCTAAAGACAGACAAGCTTCATAGCTCTGGCACTATTTTTGCATTGAGCCTATCTCTGTTCCAGCTGTTTACTCAAGTCACACTATTTATAACAGCCTCTATCACCCACCCCCAAAAGTCCGAGACATACCACTACTGAAATGGACTATTAATGCTACAAAGACTTTAAGAAATACTAACCACTGCAGGAGGCTTTTGAGGGCTGCACTGCTCAGAGCCAAGACCATCTATTGCTGCACACACTGGATGTGAAAAGGCTGGAAATAAGAGAAGGTGTTATCGCGCAGTTGGAGACCAGCAACTGCTGCTTGGTGCCACCTGCCACTGACTCTCACTGAGGTGGTAAGTGGCAGTTTCCCAAACACAGAGTTCCCACAGCATATTCAAAGCCACAATCCATATTGAAACAAGGTCAGCCCCTCTTGCTAAAGGTAGAGGCATCCTATGCATAGCCCAGCCCCTACTGTGAGCACAGCAAACCCTTTCACACCTCAGCCTGATAAAAACTAAACACTGGAGCAAGCGTGCAGGCAATGCAGTAGTAGATGCCAGTGCTCACGTTCTTACAATCACAGTCTGCCACTGGTGGACCAGGAAGGATGAAGGGAAGAGAGAGGGGTTTTTCTCCACTTGTGACTCAATCAATCACCAAAAGTTCCACTTCCACGCAGGGAATGTTCAGCTTTTAACCCTGATGAAGGCAGAAAAAAGTCAAACACATGCACTGAGGCTCGTTTACTTCTCAAGCTTCTGAGCCACAGGTCAACTTTTAGTGTCTGCTTAAATCATGAGGTAATGACTTAAGTAACCAGGGTAATGAAGCAGGAGCTCTTTCTGGATGTGCAGGAGTGGCAACACTGCAGCAGCAGTTGGTGCTGCTATGGAAGGGCACTGATTGCTCCAGGGGAGCAAATGGGAAAAGGATGTATATAGCCTTGGACTGTCACATTTTCACCCTTGTCTTGGTATCAGGGTTAGGATTAAAGCAATTTTACGGAACTACCAGAGTGCCACCAACTCTCTCCTGCTTTGCAAGCACAGGTCTCACTCTCTAATTTCTTCTAGTTCAACAAGCCACTATTTCATTCAGCCTGAATAATTTAGAACCAGTTTGGTACTAACAGTACCAAACACACACATGCAAAATAGAAGAAATACTTCAAGCCTCCCTAATTGAGCAAAGGTTTTGCAAGCATGATCAGAAGATAAGATAGGAGCTGTTTCTGAAAGGATCACTGCAACTGTCAGCTGCTTCCCATCCCTGCTCAGTGAGCTGCTCTATCAGTGCCCTTCTTGCACGCTGCATTAATTCCAGCATCTCATTAGCTCCTCCGGTTCCACTTGTGAGTTGGCTGCATGGTGTTCACATTTACATCTGGGGCGGCTAAAGGGTATTAGTCTGTTTTCATTCTCCACATTCCTCCAGCTGCTGGCTTCACCTCCCCTTTTCTCACTCTCTTACTCTCTGAACTGCAGAAGCCCCAGGGGCGCTGCCTGTGCACAACAGCTGTGACCACCTCCTCACACAGAGCAGGGAGCACTTTCCTGCAGGAACCCAAAGACATCTCCTCCCACAGCTGGTGCAGAGTGGAAGTGTCAAGCTTCCTCCTGGCAAAAAACCAACCCCAAACAAGTAACACTGAAGAGTCATGAATCTGATACTGGCTCAGTCAGAGGTTCTGAGGTCAGAGGAAACTAAAGTGTCTCCAAAACCAGGACTGGGTTTAAAAGAGCTTTCAGAAAGACTTGTGTTTAAAGGCAGGAAAATGGTCAGAAACCAGGACTGCAAATGGGCTCTATCCATGGTGTTCTTCTGACTGGTACCTGCTGTTTCTGGAAATAAACTAGGAACTAGAAGAGTTGAAGGGATTTGCCTTATGGTAAGAAAGGTACCTACATATTTGCATCTACAGGCCAAGATGCTTACTGTGAGTTTTAGAACAATTGAGATGAGGCTAGATATAATGCAGTGTAAGAAGAGGTAACAGGGACAAGGGGAAACAGAGCACTAGATACTTCTAAATACCATAGGCAAGCAGGCAGGCAGGCTGGGGTCTGAGGAAGAAGTTCTCCTCTCAGATTAGTTTACAAAGGTGATCTCAGGCCAATTCCATACAACAAAATCTGCATGAACAGGAGCTCAACATCCATTCCATAACAAAGGTCCTTTCTCCTCATTTCTTGGCAGGCAGAGAGCATCTTGATCCCTGTGACACAGAGGTACACTGCATCATCATTTGGAGTGCAGCTTCTTTTGCAGTCCAGCTATGAGAACTCACAGCTCCTCCTGCCTGCAGTGCTTTCCTGGTCTCCTCCTCTCCATTATTTCAGCTGTACTACTACTGTCAAACTGAGCACTCACTGTCTCACCCAGACACCATCAAGATTTCATTACAAATCCTTTTCTCCCTGCTATCTAATATGCTTTAGAAGCCTGTGTGCAATAGGAGATGCTTGGAGTGTCCATCTTGTATCACATACGCCTGTGCACTGTGGTTACTCGACATGCTCACAAATCTTTCAGGAAAGGAACCTCAGTCACTTCTGACTGGCACAGCCAAAAAGCTCCTTCCAAATAGAAAGTGAGGTCTACATCCAACACATATTACAGACTGTACTCTTAAAACACAGCTTCCTGAGCAAATGTGTCTGCTGCTTTGTAAGATAATCTGAGAACTTCATCCCCAAGCCCCTGACTACCTGGCCATGATAATTAGAAGTATATAGCATTCTGCTTCCCCTTGTCCCTGTTACCTCTGATTATGCTGATGGCTCATTAGGGAAAACAAATCCAGCAGAAGGGTAAAGAGGTTCTTTTTCCAGATACCCTGCTGAAGTACTGTCAAGTTCCAGAGACTTGGAGGTTCTGTTCAATGACTCGGTATAACTCGGTATGATGTGACATGGGAGTATTTAACACAGATGATGAATTAGGCCCAGATTTCTGTTCTGGAACAAGATCTCAGCTGCCTGGACTGGAGAAACAGCTCGTACAGCAAAGGCCCATGAGCAGCTGCTAGTACTGTAGTAGCTGCCAGGAAAGAAGTGGGAGGACCACAGACATGAGCCAGCTTCAGATACACTAGCCTGGCTGAACCAGAAGCAGCCTATTTTTACCAGCATGTAGCTGCTCCAAAGTCCCCATGCAGCTTCTCTTCTCCAGGCTGAACAGCCCCAGTGTTCTCAGCCTGGCTCCATATGGGAGGTGCTCCAGACCCTGCTCATCCTCATGGCCTCCTCTGGACTTGCTCCAACAGCTCCATGTCCTTCTAATGCTGGGGAGACCAAAACTGCACACAGTGCTGCAAGTGGGATCTCACAAGTGCATATGTGTGTACATGCACATACACATACACGTTTAGTCTCCAGCCATCCCCCCAGTCTGCACTAAATAGCCAAACTGGCCATGGGAACCCAATGCATGTGTCTGTGCTTCTGAAAATAAAGAAGTCATTTGATGGGCCCAAAGAGACTGGTTCTTCAAGCTTACTCCTCATGAACAGGAGCTTGATTGGCAGTATGTACACTGCAAACATTTGGACCTGAGCAACAGTGATGGATCTGTGTTTTTAACTGGCAAAACCCCCCAACTTTGTGGGCATAGTTATGTCATTGCAAAGTCTGCATCTATTAATCTTACAACAGATGCAGTGAGTTCTCACAAACCACTCTTCCCTCTCCAAGAAGTTGGTGGGGGGTGTAAACATAGATCTCTCTTCTATTTAGACTACACTGACACAGCTATCAGCATGACAGATTAGCTGTGGTTTGTACAACTCACACCAACATTCCACTTGCCTGAAAGAAGTATCTGCCAGGAGGAAAGCAGAATGAGATCTAAACCTCCAAGGCTGCTGCTGCTCCTATACAGAAAGCCACCAGAAGCCCAGGAGACCCAATGTTCCTAATAGAGCACAAAAACTGCTCTGCCCAGGGGTTCAGTGGGAGACAGCAAAGCTAAGTGCAAATACCAATAAGTAAAATGAACCACTGTCTTTTCAAGCTGCCCAAACAGAAGGGATAGCTGTACAGATGGTACATCCCAATACCAAACGATGAGTCAACTCTCAGAACAGGGTAGTAGCGAGGAGACCCTGCAGTGTGCAATAAAGCCAACATGAGGTTGATGTGAGGGACCTCCTTGCCTTCTGGGAGATGCTCTTGCACACTTTCCTCTACATCATTCGCTCCCACATGGCTCCTCTCAGTTTGTGTCTTTGAGATCCAAACAGTAATGCAATCCCGTGATAGGCTAATCACACCATTTCATTAATCATTTATTTCATCAATCATTTTGAGCCATTTCCCTAGGGCCACCCAGCCTTGCCTCCAGCTGCCAAATTTCAGGCTCGTTTCATCTCTAACCTAGTTTCAGAGCTGCCTTGTCTCCCTGCCTTTCATGTTTGCAGCTTGCATCTTACTTGCACATTTGAACTGGCTGTCCCTGATCAGTGAAGAGGAGAAGGAAGGGGGAGGAAAGAGGGGAGCCAGACTTTTATTGTTGTTTTTGCTGAATTCAGTGTCTGGGAACCAGATGGTGGCTGACTTGTTTAATTCTACTCTGAAAGTGCACTCAAAATGAGCAAGTAACTACAAACTAGGCAGCACTCCACACTAGCAAGCACCTACAGGTCCCTAACAATTGCAAAGCATTTGTTCACTGTATCTTCATGCAACACATATCTTGTGGTTATGTTAAATGGGATTAGTGCAAGGGAAAGTGGCAAAGAATGTTGGTCCCTGCTAGGCTCAGCCATTCAGAACATCATTTACCACCTCTGTCATGAGCAGAGGTAAGATTTTATTAATATATTAGTGGCTTGGGAGGTGTCTTTTTAGCCCAGCAGCAGCACAGCAGCCACATGTCTCTGAAGTCACAGGGACAGCAGGTAAGAGGCAAGACATCTGAAGAAGAATAAGACAAAGTGCTTACAAGACTTTCAGCTTAGCCTTTACTGAGCTCTGCCATGTGTCATGGGCTGCTAAAGAATAAACTTCCCATCCTGGCAAATCACACATATGGGCAAAGAAAGCCTACATCTTCATGCCTCCCTTTAGTTGGAAACTGAAAAGGAGCAATTCCATGCAAACACAGGTCTCTGCTGTTTCTCCTTCTCTCTAGATGAAAGAGGAAGTACAAGGACAAGAAACCCCCTTGTGCCAAATCAGTCCTTGGCTCTGACAGCTCCTAGGTAAAACAAGCCCACATCCTTCCACCACCACATATACTGCGGCTGTATAAAAGGTAGCAGATATGAGAGAGCTCAGAGTTGGATGGAAAAACACTTAACACCAGGTGTCACAGATGCCTTATCCTTAAATGTATAGCCTTAGCATCAAGTACCCTAGACACAGAGATAGTTCTAAATCCCAGACATGAGTCTTGCAATTTCTCAGGTTGCTCAGAGGTGCACATTGCAGAGATCACGCTCCACTCCTACAAGCCAGGCTTTTGGGTGCATTGGCTTTTGAAGCCCAGAGCCCTCCAGTATTATCAGAGCATGGGTATGAATACAAAACAGATGGAGTCCCCCCAGCAGCATTCACATTCAAACTATGGCAGTTTCCAGCCTACCAGCATGTCCCTGTGGAACTCCAGCCCTCTGTTCTAAGTTGCTCTTCCCCAGCAGAGCCAACACTGCAAATGTCAACGGACAGGCATGAGCACCATGCTGAGCATCTGTGCTTTTGTTCACGGTGGGACCACACAACAGTTTCAATAAATAGTAAGTTCTCCTAAAAATAGGATTTTTAGGGAATTGGATTATTGGCAACTTCTTGCAGAGTTGTTTCAGTCAGAGAGAGACAAGAAATCCAGAAGTGTCAGAACATCAGCTTATTGTGCAACAAAACAGTGATTTAATTATATATTATATAACTATATTCCATTATATATTCATTATATTTCATTATATATTCAAATAGCCACAATGAATACCCATTTTAGAAAGGATTCAGTCATGTAACTGGACAGAAAACCAAAGCCTAACATTTCAGTTTCAGGTTCTCTTTCCATCCTCTTTGCATGAAATAGCTACATGTATGATACTCTTTCAACCATGGTCAAACAGCAACAAGCACCCAACTATTAAATGCCCCATATCTGGCAGGAAATGTCAAGGCGAGGCTGGACAGAGCCTTGGGTGACATGGTCCAGTGTGAGGTGTCCCTGCCTGTGTCAGGGGGTTGGAACTAGATGATCTTAAGGTCCTTTCCAACCCAACCCATTCGATGAAACTATGATTCACTTCTGGTCTTCCCCCAGACACCCCCACTTCATTAAGTATATTTGTAAGATTTGGCACGTAAGATTTTGGATAAAAGGTTGTGTTCTGGCTCTGAACACATTGCAGCAGCACAAATGCACTGCTCCAAACCTCAGAAAGAGGTAGGTTTCAAATGCTGCTCCTGTGACTGTCTCTCAATGCAGTAACCTCATCTAAGTCATGTTCATTCTGCTAGAAAGGATGCTGTGGGGCCTGAGCTATCTTTTGATACTGCCTGTTCCAGAAAATTCACCATCAGGACCTGTGAATGCTTTTAGTGGAACAGGCTGCCCAGGGCAGTAGTGGATTCACTGTCCTCGGAAGCTAATCTCAATTTATATACTTGTGGACACAAGGCTTTAATTTCCAGCTTTCAATGTTTCTGGCCCGCATGCTTCCCTTTGTGATGAGATTATGGCCTTTTTTTCCCCCATTTAAATCAACAGCCTCCAGTTTGGAAGGCTGTTAGTTTTTAATCCATTATTCATTCCAGATCAAGGGGATCAGCCAGCAGCAGCACCTCCCCACTGCTCAGAAAGAGATTGTCTCCAAAAGCACATAAGATTCTTTTTAAGTCCTCGTTAATCATGGCCTGTAATCCCTGGGATCCTGCCAGGCTCTGTGGTTTTCCTGGTGGTCTCCTCCTTCAATTCCAAGTCTCACTGATAGCTAATGCCCTGAAACAGTTTGATCTCTGGAGTCCAACAAGAAATCTCCATTTCCTTCTTTGGCTCTGTTTCTTCCAGCTTAACCTCCCCCTGAATTAACCTGCAATGACCATCTAGACCACTTCCAGAAGCCTGACTTCCTTGAAAGAGTTAAGACCTATCATAGAATTAACTAGATTGGAAAAGACCTTTAAGATCATCAAGTCCAACCATTACGTTTTAAGCCTCCCTTTCTAGCACTGGTTTTCTGCACACTCTCTGCTTGTCACAGGGAACAAGTAATACCCTTAGAGCCATTGTGTCACCATGACCAGCTTCTCAGAAGCCTTCACCACATGGAGGACTGCCAAGTGCACTACGGGCCATCTAACATTACCTGGGTTGAAGCTGTAGGGGAAATCCACTGCTGGTCCTCACAGCAAGTGCCACACGTGTTGACAACCAGGCAGATGTGCAGATAATCCTGGCTTCAGCATCGGGCTGCAAAACAAAGAGCATTGGGAAGATGGGGAGAAGCACGAGCCCAGGTATTCCATGACCAATCTGATGGCTCCCCAAGCATTTTAGTGCTTGAGGCATTAAACAGGATCAGCATTCTCCTAATGCTATCAACATTTCAGCCTCTCCATAAGGGGCTGACTCCTGTTTTCCTGCTTCCTCATGCAAGGAAAAGTGCTTGTTTCCCAACAGCTCAGTTGGGAAGCAGTGACAAAGGCAGGACTGGACTCAGGTGCTGCAGAGATCACTGATGGTGAGCTCCTGATTCACCAAGGAAGTGACTCATGAGACGGTGTGAGGAAAACCCAAAGTAAGTGGGAAAGGAACATCCCGTTCTGGGAGGAGAAGGAGCAGGTAAGTGCAGGACAAGCACACGCACAGCACTCGCTGTCCTGAGAGATGGTTTGAGCCACCCCTGACTGGGTCCATCAGCCAACAAGGCACCTAAGAGCACCATAGCAGTACAGAGTCATAGAATCAACCAAGTTGGAAAAGACCTTTGAGGTCATTGAGCCCAACCGTTACTCCAGCACTGCCAAGCCCACCAACAACCCACGGCACTGAGGGCAAACGGATCTCCCCTCATGGCTGCCCCCATCATCTCCAGTCACAGCCACCCCTCGCCTCGCCCCCACAGTGCCCCCACGCTCCATTGCTGCCACCCCTGCCCCTCATGGCCACCCCTCATCCCCTCTGAAGATCTCCCCTGATGGCCACTCCTCACACACCATGGCCGCCCCTGCTCTGTCCTTATGATCTCCCCTCATGGCTACCCTCATCTCTCCTCAGCATCTTCCCTCATGGCCGCCCCTCCATTTCCATCATGATCTCCCCTCACAATCTCCTTTCACCTCTTGTGGCTGCCCCTTCCCTTCCTTTCCCTCACGATCTCCTCTCACCCCACATGGCTGCCTCTCCTCTCCCCTCCTGGCTACCCTCGTCTCCCCTCATCATCTTCCATCATGGCTGCCTCTCCTCTTCCCTCAATATCTTCCCTCACGATCTCCTCTCATCATTAATGGCTACCTCTATTCTTCCCTCATGATCTCCTGTCATTGTCTCCTCTTACCTCTCATGGCCACTCTTCTGCTTCCATCGTGACCTCTGCTCCAATCTCCTCTCACCTCTCATGGCTACCCTCATCTCCCCTTGTCATCTTCCGTCATGGCCGCCCCTCTCTTTCCCTCACCATCTCCCCTCATGATCTGCTCCCCTTATCATCTTCCATCATGGCTGCCTCTCCTCTTCCCTCAGTATCTTCCCTCATGATCTCCTCTCATCATTAATGGCCACCCCTCTTCTTCCCTCACGATCTCCCCTCATCATCTCCTCTTACCTCTCATGGCTGCTCTTCTGCTTTCCTCATGACTGCCATTCATGATCCCCTCTCACCCTTCATGGCCGCCCCTCTCCTTCCCCCATGATCTCCCCTTATCATCTCCTCTCACGTCGCTCTTGAGCTTACCTCACGATCTCTGCTCCTGATCTCTCACCCCTCATGGGTGCCCCTCATCATCTTCCATCATGGCTGCCTCTCCTCTTCCCTCACGATCTTCCCTCGCAATCTCCTCTCACTGATAATGGCCGCCCCTCTTCTTCCCTCATGATCTCCCCTCATCATCTCCTCTTACCTCATGGCCTCCACTCCCGATCTCCTCTCACACCTCACGACTACCCTCATCATCTTCCCTCATGGCTGACCCTCTCCTTCCCTCACAATCTCCCCTTACCCATCATGGCTGCCCGTCTGACCTCCACTCATGATCTCCTCTCACCCTTCATGGCCGCTCTTCCGCTTCCCTCATGGTCTCCTCTCCTCATCTCCCCTCACCCCTCATGGCTGCCCCTCTCCTCCCCTCACCAAGTCCCCTCTCCCCTCATGGCCGCCCCCTCCCATTCCCGCCAACACAGAGGTCTTTCCGCAGGGGCAGCCAGCCACAGGCACGGCTCCCTTGGCCAAGGCGCTCCAGGCCAGCCCTGCCTACACAGCCCCCCCAGCCACACATGCAGATGCTCATCCCAGAGAGCTGGTCCGAGCTCCAGGGATGTGCCGGTGCCGGTGCCCTTTCCTGCAGCAGGGATGGGGCCCCGGGAAGAAAGGGAAAAACAGAGGATTTAGGAGCCAGCAGAAGGTGTGAATGGAGAAAACCCACTGACAGCTGTGACAGCATCGCGTGTCTTCCTGGCTGGGCAAGCACTCTTAGCGCACCCCATCTTTAGAGCCATCGTCATACTGTGCTAATGTCCACCAGCAGCTGAGCTCCTGAATAAGCTCCTGAATAAGCGATAGGCATAACGGGTGACGGCAACACATACACAACTTCAACTGTAAGATCAAACCCTCTTTGCAGGCAGTGTTTCTCTTGCTTTCCTCTTACCAAAGGCACCTTACAGCCAGTAGTGCAAGGCGAGGGATGGCTGAGACATGTTATTTGAAGCCATTTTATCAAACAGGTTCTCCTGACACACAGGAAAGAGCAAACCCAGATTTGTGCCTGGAGCAGAATTAAGCTCTGGGTTCCCAAGTGCAGAACAAGCACTCTAACTTGGCCAGGGTTTTTAGTTCTCACCTGCTGCTCTGTTCACCATTGAAACAAACAGATCCTCCTTTCCCAAAGGTCAGTTGATCACACAGCTTGCCAGGAACTGGAAGGGAAAACCAAGGAACCCCAATCATTTGACAACTGGGGCTGCCTCCCTGTGCCAGCCTGGAGTTTATTCAATTCTGACACCTAGTGGGCATCACCACTACTGGGAAGCAGGAGTAGAACTGCCCCAGCACTGGTGAGCACTAATTGTGCTCCTCTCCATCCTTCGCACAGCTGTGCCTCCTTAAAACCCTCCCAAGCCTCTGCGCTGAACTTGCACTTGCAGACATCCTGACAACTGCGCGTTCCAGGGGAGAATCAAGACCGGAAAATGCTCAGGACTTGATCCCAACATCTCGCTATGAATCAGGACAAGAGTTTGGCAATTAAGGTCTATCCTTCATTTCTGAGAGATCATCCAGGGTTTAGTCTGGTTTGTCACCCACCTGAGGTTATGCTGCTGACAGTATTGTGTACGCCTGGAAATCTCTGCATTCCTTCAGGATGAGCAATAACCTTTGTAACAAGGGCTAGGCTCCATGCAGCTTTCACTCGAGGTGATCTCTGCTCTCTCAGAATCTTCTCAGGCTAGTTTCACATAGCACTGAACCCTTCTTAGTTGCTGGTAGTTCTACCCCTTCCCAGATAGAACCACAAGAGCAGAATTGCTGTGGGGCTGCCACCACACCATATGCATCCTGTGGTGGCACAAATGGGTTTGTTCAGCCTGAAGAGAAGGCTCCTGAAGGGGAGACCTGAGAGCAGCTCCAGGGCCTAAAGGGGCT